>WOGP01007467.1:0-11739 GCA_015342065.1 Leptinotarsa undecemlineata
TCTGTTATGGGTCAATAAATCAATGTTTAGATCCCCAACAATAATGAACATATCACTATCGGAAAGATAATTAACAAGAGAATCTTCAAGTTCACTCAGACAAGTTATAATGCTGGCGCAAAGAGGACGGTAAACAACTGATAGAACGATTGATTTCTGATTTACTTTAATACTTATCCAAAGTTGTTCTAAAGAAGGACTGATATTTGAATGCAAGAGTGTGAAATTGAACTGATTTTTTATGTAGAGAGCAACACCCCCTCCCTGCCCATCCCTATCCGCATGTAAAAGTTTATAATCTCTAATCTCAAACATATCAAAGTCACTGCGCGCATTGAGCCATGTTTCTCCTTTAGCAACAATATCAATATCACAATCCAGAACATAGTCATGCAAAATATCAAACCCGGTCGAGAGAGACCTAACATTAACATGTAACAGAATAATATTTTTCAGCATCAATAATAATTTGTTATAATATAGACAGAAATTAAATAGACAAAAAACAGTAGACTTAAGAGGCAATTATTACTTTTTCTCAGACGTTGATCGGGTTCTCGCCCTCTCAGTATTTTTGTTGATAGTTATATTATGCGGCACTGGTTGCTTCTTTCTTGCTCCTAACGTTGTCAGATTACTGGCAGTAGAAGTACTCGGTGTCTCTAACAGTTTCTCCCTTCGTTTCTCTACTTTTTGACCTGAACTGCCTTTTACTAAGTGAGTAGATGTAGCAGGGACGGCACAACTTTCACCAGTTTCAATTTCACGAAGTTGATCCACTGTATAGCTTACACCATCAATCATCAGCTTGTTACCCCTAATAAAACAGTTTTTGTCTTTTTGTTGTCGCTGGGTATGTAAGTGTCTTTTCAAAACCTTCAAGTCTTCCCTTTGCTGGGTAGTGAGATCAGGGGCAATTGAAAATTGTGTTCCTTTCAATTTTTTACAGTTGGCTAATAAGTACTTTTTACTATAATTTGATAGAAACTCAATTTTTACCGGACAATTTTTCTGGTGTCCCAAGCAGTGAATATTTTTAATTACCTATGGTTAAATCAACACCCAACAGAGATTTCAATTTTTCTTGGAGAAACTCAAAAGTAATCTCGTGGCGTTCTTTGTCCAGTCCGAATATAAAGATGTTGTTAGTATTTATTTGACGTTCTAATTTCTCGACTTTATCCTGCAAAAAGCAGTTTTCCAACTCTAGTTGTCTAATCCTCTCGGAGGATTCTTCTATCCGTAGTTGTATTCGTGCCTCGCTCGCATCTATCGCACTTTTCAATTCTGTCCTATTTAGTTGAATCTCATCAATTATATGCTTCAGGTCAGCTGTAGAAAGACTCATATTTCTATGAGTGTATGAACAGATTTAGTTCAGTTACTGATATGATAATGTTTTTTAGCCCTTTTTTCAAATGAAATTTCGATATGGAAAGTTAGTATTTCATTCAACTGAAGAAATTCGCCTTCAGGATGACTTGTATGCACAAATGTATGATGTAATAATAAATGGAGGTATAAGTTACTCACAGGCATATATCGATTCAACAAATTTTATATTACAAATTCCCGAGATAATCAACAAACTCAACGCAGCGACAATTCCAGGTACTTAATGGTAAAGGCAAACACACACTTGTGTCCGAAAATGATTCGTTTCGGAGATACCGGGTGTTTAAATTGCATTTTTTTGTTCGCTTTTTGAAAATAACTCTTGCAAAAAAATAAGTTATTTGCACGAAATTCGGTACACGGAGGTTTTTTGACGTGGGAAATCATAATTTCGTTTTAATTTTGTGGTAACTTCTAGAAGGCGCTGCGTACGCTGTCTTTATTTATTTCAAATTGCCCTAACTTTTTAGACAGAAAACTTTTGGTACTTTTCATGAAAAAACCTAATTCCCACACCTTTTCCAAGTAAAAAAGGTACACCTCCTCAACAACACTGGAGGTGAACGTTTTCTAGATATTTACAATATTCTATATCGATGCAGCTGATTAACGGAAAAACAGATTTTAAACAGATTTTAAACAGATGCATAATACTTTATAGCCAAATTTGATTTCAATAATTTTTGTCACTCTCCGCTTGCAAATTAAGTTAATTAAATCGAATAGGCTATGAAAGTTTGTTTATTGAAATAGAAAATTAACTATTAATTTCGTTCGGAGTTTATGAAGTGATTTTTTGTTACCATGCCCGATTGTACGAATGCTGAAATGGCTGATATGGTTTTTGCATACCGCTTGATTGACGGAAATTCAAGTGAGGCCAGACGCATCTGTATCAGGAACGGTATCCCCAACGCGTGACTCCTTGTGCAGCGACATTTGCGAATCTTTTCCGGCGACTTTCCGAATCTAAGAGCTTCGAAACAGATTCTGCGGTAGGACGGCCACGGACTACATGAACTGCAGAATTTAAGGAGTTGGTTCTCAAAGAAATTAGCGAACATCCAGAGACAAGTACAAGAAAAATTAGTGAAACTTTAAATGTGAGTCACATGATAGAATTTTGAAGGAACAGAAATTATATCCTTATCATATTCAGCGTGTCCAGGCACTTACGCTACCTGATTTCCAACCACGTATCGAATTTGCTCAATGGCTTCAAAAATGGCTCAAATGGCTCAATGGCTTCAAAACAAGATCCGCAAATTTTATCAAAAATCTTCTTCACAGATAAGTCTAATTTTTCAAGAAATGGTATCATTAACTTCCATAACAACCTCATCTGGGCAAAAATAACCCACATGCGATAACGCAAACTCATTTCCAAGACATATTCTCTTTCAATGTATGGGTAGGCATAATTGGGGATTATTTAATTGGGGCCTGTTTTCTCCCCTTACGTTTGAATGGAGATGCCTACCTACATTTTTTGGAACACGAACTTCCCCAACTTATGAAATATGTTCCCATTGGTGTCAGAAATCACTCTTGGTTTATGCATGATGGAGCTCCTGCTCATTTTAGTGTGATAGCAAGAATTTTTTTAGACGTAGCATATCCCCAACGATGAATAGGAAGAGGAGGTACTGAGCATTGGCCCCCGAGGTCACCGGACCTCAATCCCGTCGATTTTTTATTTTGGGGACACCTAAAATCACTAGTTTATGTTAGCCCCATTGAAAACGAGGAAATGTTGTTAGCATCATAGCTTGCTGCGAAACAATAATACACACTACGGCCATTTTTCCTAATAAATAACAAAGTACTTCTCCAAATTGTTTTTTTCACAAACTCCGAAATGTAGCACTTTCTAATTGAATAAATAAACCTGACAATTTTTTTTATTTGGATTGAATAAGCAGTTCGATAATGCTCAATTTAGAAGGAGTACGGGTATACTGCGTATGAACAACTTATGACAAAAACCTACCATGTTTTGAAAAATTTCGACAGAATGTGTTTCGAAAACGAATCATTCATCGTTAAACATTTTATAGGAAAAAGTTGTTTATTTTGACGAGATCCACCACATACTTAATTTTGTACTTCACTTCACGTACCGCCCTAGGAGCTAAGTAATGTGCATCGATATAGAAAATTGTAAATATCTCGAGAAAGCGATCACCTCCAGCGTTATTGAGGAAGTGTGCCTTTTTTACTTGGAAGAGGTGTGGAAATTAGGTTTTTTCATGAAAAGTACCAAAAGTTTCCTGTCAAAAAAGTCAGTGCAAATAACTGTTTTGCAAGAGTTATTTTCAAAAAGCGAACAAAAAATTCAATTTCAACACCTCGTATCTCCGAAACGATGTAGTTTCGGACATAAGTTTATGTAGAATTTTTTTCTTAAAATTGTCTCAGGAATACGTCACTTGAATATTTCAACGTACTTATGTTACACCCTGTATAGGCAATATTTAACTTAACAGCCATCCCTTATTCCACATACAGAACGTTTCAATGAAAATTTGACCCCCCTAAAACAGAAATGGACATGTTTAAATCTGTGTACTCGGAAATACCCGAAACTTCACCCCCCCTGCGGTCAGCAACTATCCCCCCTAATTTGTTAATGTCATGAGGGTCGAGTGATACATCATTTGAAAGGTATTTTGTTCCTCTATTACCTCTGTATTTTTTTTAGAAATTGGTTCATTCGTTATTAATAAATGGAATGTTGAACGTTTCATTTGAGGAAAAACAAAAAATTCGCTGTCGTTCATTTTAATGACAAAATCGACAACATTTAACATCAATGGAAACAAAATTAACGAATAAAGTGTTCAAAATGACCTCCACCCAGTTCCATACATTAATACAGTCTACTCTCGAAAGCGTTCCGTATATTATTCAAGATGTCCGGTGTCAGCAATCTATATTCCCGAACAATTCTCTGTCGCAGGTCTTTTCAATTCCAGGTGTCCCCATATAAAGAAGTCCATCGATGTGAGATCAGGTGATCCAGCTGGACCCCTTCTACCGATCCAATGCATTGGAAAACATTCGTTCACCCGAACATCAAAATGTGGGGGTGCACCATCCTGATGAAGTGCGCCATTTTCTATTTAATTGTCATCATTTTCTAAAATTTGTGTAATCATAGGATCAACACAGTCTTGTAATGAATTTAGGCGTGTGTCTCCATTAAGATTACCTTCAACAATATGATTACCAAGAATGCCGGCCCAGACATTCAAGCTCCAGTAACGACTATTATATATATATTCACTTCACCATTCAACACGAAAGAATTTTCATCTGAAATACATGTATTGTATAGGTTTGGCTTATTGGTCAGTTTTTCGCTGATCACCTCACAAAACTGAAGTCGACGATCAGAGTCATCTCCATTTAATTCCTGAACAAGCCTTATTTTGAAAGGATGGACTTTGTAGACTTTTGAAATTCAAAAACTAGTAGCTGATACACCAGACACTCTAGCTATTTGTCTAATAGATTGTCGATTATCCATTTGTACATGTCCTAAAACTGCAACTTCAACTCCGTCATTTCTGACAGGACGGGATACTTCATGTTTTCTGTTGTGAATAGAACCTGAAGTTCGAAACTTCACTTGTCCAGTCATTTTAAGTCGATTTAGGCCTGTATTTCAGAAAGTTGACATACCTAGCTGTAAATCTGTATAAACTTTTATACATTTTATTATCATATTTTATTATCATAAAAGTATTCTCAAGGTTTCCATATGATTCAACGGCCGCGACTTCAAAAATTGGGGGTAAAAAAAAAACATTTTTGCACGTTTATTGTCAATATTCGTTTCCAATGGGTGTTATGCTAATTGTATTTATTATCTAAACATTGCTTTCATCTTGGAAAAACTCAGTTCTCTGGGTATCAGGAGCACTATTTTGAAATGGTTTGAATCTTATTTGACGAACATAAGTATAATTGTTAAAATGGAACATCGATTATCAGAGAGGTGTGATGTTTCTTTAGGCGTACCGCAGGGATCAGTACTGGAACCGTTAATTTTTCTTCCTGTTTGTTAACGACCTTCCCAACCACATAACTGCCGGAAACGTTACAATGTTTGCGGACGATATCACAGTTATTGTCTGTGGAGACACTCTTGAGGAACTCCACAGGAATATTAAAATTACTCTTCTTGAAATGGAAGTATGGTGTCAGAAAAATCGCCTTATTCCGAATAAGAATGAAACGGTTTATATAAATTTTCATATGAAGAAAAAAATTTCTGAAAATCTTTATAGCAATATGAATTTCAGTGATAGTGTCAAAATACTCGGTACTTGGCTAGACTCTGACCTCAGCTTTTCTTCTCATATAGCCTTTGTTTGTAAACAGCTCAATAAAGCATATTATGCAATTGTTCAAATGAAACCAATTTTTGACAGGAATGGGTTGCTGAACCTATACTATGCATTTGCATATAGCCACTTATCAAATAATATTGCAACGTGGGGGCTACCAACTGAGTACAAAAGAGTTTTTATAACTCAAAAAAGACTTATTAGACTAATATTCAATTTGGAACATAGGGAAACCTGTGGATCCACTTTTAAAGAGCACCGTATTCTACCATTTCATTCCATATTTATCCTAAAATGCGTAACATTTGTGAAAAATAACTTTGCTGAATTCAACATATTGGAAAAAAATTATAATTTCTCTTCAAGAAAGTTTATTCTTGATATACCAAAGCATAGGACAGCAACCTTCGAAAAATATACTCTCTATAACTGTATATCAATCTACAACAAGCTGCCAAAGTTTCTTAAAGACATTAGCAGCTATAACAATTTCAAGAGCAAAACAAAGAAATATCTTTTAGAAAACTGCTTCTATACTATGGAAGAATTTTTCAAGCACTGAATGTTTACAAGTGGTTTATGTTAGCAAATATTTATGTACATATATATGTTTATTTTAATATTTACGTTCCTTTTGTGAAGCTGTTTGTTGTTATGTATAAGTTTGTAATTTTTATTCCTGAGATCTCTATATTTTATATACATATATATTTACTCATTTATGTTAGTATACCTCCTAATGTGACTTGCCTTTTATACTGAGTGTATTCAATATGTTTAATAAATACTACTACTACTATTCCAACTTTAATCGTCAAAATAATTTAAATAATCTTAGCTTAACTGAACTTACCAGACAGCGCTTTCATCATGATATGACATTCATTTACAAACTATTCTCAAATGAAGTCGACTGTCCTTACCTTTTTGAAATTATTAACTTCAATGTAAAATCTAACGATACAAGAAATCCTCCACTTTTTTGCATGAAAAATCATAGCACTATGGTTATAACCCACCAATGTCTAGATGCATGAGATGGTTCAATAAGATAATGTTGATCCCCTTGTAAACTCAGTGAGTGAATTGAAAAAATCTCTTAGTGACATAAGGTTAGACTAATAGTGCTGTTATCTATAATATGTGTAATATGTGAATTTTCAGAATCGTAGGTCACTGTCAACAATTTAATGTATATTGTTTCTGATGGTGAGTCTGTGAATAAATAAATAAAATCGGCCACAGTTTCAATTACCTTTCTTTCCAGCAAGCAGTCTCTTGAAGTCTGGGAACAGGCAAAAGTCGCTAGGGGCCAGATCATTCATTGATTTGTGACACGGTGCATAGCTTTGATGGAGCCGTTTTTTCGCTATTTCGTCCTTCAAACGCTCCAATTACGCTATTTAATAGTCGCTACTGATGATATTTCCCTTTTTAAGATAGTCGATGAATATTATGCCATGTGCATCCCACAGTACAGTACAGATACCATAACCTTGCCAGCCGACTGTTGCGTCTATGCACGCTTTAAAGCCGTTTCACCAAGTGCAGTGTACTCAGATGACAATCGTCACATAAATTCGGGTTTTTTTATGGTGGAACAGCTTCAAACACTGCTCAGAATCATCATTTCGTTGTTGTTTTTGGTCGATTGTGAGCTTTCACGTACCCAAATATTATGCACGATATGTCCTACACGTTCCTTTGATATTTTTAGAGCCGCAGCTATCTCGATCAACTTTACTTTGCAGTTATCCAAATTTATTTTGTGGACCTTTCTGATGTTTTCGTCGGTAACAGCTCTTTGGGTTGTTCACTGCGTGTCGTCCTCGATGCTCATTTCAACTCGTTTAAACTTAGCAAACCACTTCTCAATGGTTGATTTTCCTGGTACAAAGTTCGAATAATGTTTATTTAGCCAAGCTTCGGCTTTCTTCTTCATCGCCGGCGGCATCGTCGGCCTCGGAGGGGCGGGCCTGGGAGGAGGCTGTTTGTTCAACAGTTTTTTTTTTATAAAACGCAATGCTTTATTAGCACATGAAATTCCTTTTTAACCATTTTCTTCAAACTAACAAAAATAACTTCACTGAAAATGTATTTCACAAACTAAGAGTCTGACAGCTGCGAAATTTGTACACCTGTCTCTTAAAAATCATATGGATTCAATACTAGTAGTCATCTCTTTGTTAGCCTACGAACTTTTCAGCCCATCAGTACATCACTGAAAAAGTAAGTCTCTTGAGTTATTTCACGAAATGTTTGTATTCCTCAGATCTCCAAACACGAAATAATTCAGTTTTATATTATCCAAATTTTAAAGATTTTCATCCAATCTCTAAAAAACTTTTTTCCTTCAATATACAAATTTTCAGGATCTTTTTCATAATTGGGTAATTCACAATTTCTTCCAAACATATTCCTATGTCTCCTTAACGTTTCAGTTTTGATAATGCTAAGATCTTTTTTTGTTTTTGATAAATCTTGAGATAATGTTTGCATGATGATAATTAAATTAGAATAAATGTTGATTTTATTTACGTCTTGTTGAGGTCTAAAAATATGATGGGATCATTTTTGAGAACCTGTTTTCCTTCTATATTTTTGATTTTTTCAGTTATCGTCTCTAAACTTTCCATAGTTTTCGTTTTATTCAAGTAACACTTTCATGGGATAATATTAAAATATCACAATACCGTGTTACTTGACTACATTATAGATTTTCATCAAGTGTCGACCAATTCTATCACATTTCTATTGAATTAGTAGTCATTGAAATTTTTTTGTTTTTCCATAATCAGAAGTTGTTTCTCCCCAATAATTTTCCATAATTTCTCCTGTGAGGTACTTGATACAATCGTTTTTTTAACTGCAACTTCATTCACCTGTTAACTTATTTTTAGTATTTGCAACACAGATATTGTCTAAATCACTATTGTGCGCTGTCCTTTCACTATGGTACAACTTTCAGTGGACTATTGAAGTGTTTCTAATGTTCTCAAATATCTCAAATTGTTAAATGTGTCCTTTCGTGGGTCTTTGCAATCATGTGAACGGGAAATAATTACAGGGAGTCAAAATCTGGTGAATACGATGGCTGAAGCATAATTACAGTGTTGTTTTTGACAAACAAATTTCGAACAAGTAATGACGAGTGAGTAGGTACATTATCCTGATGAAAAAGCAATTAATTGTTTTTCGCGCATAACTTGAAGATAATACTTCTTATTGACCGTACGACCATGCGTGTAGCAAGAACTTCTATTGCACTACACCACGATAATCGAAGAAAATGGTGAGAAATCCTTGACATTGGTCGAACCTGGCATGCTTTTTTTGGTGCTTGGTATCTTCCACTGAGACGATTGGACTTTTGTTTCGATGCCATAACCGTATACCCATGATAGGTCACCAGTTATTACCCTTTTAAGCAAACTTGGATCCCAGTTCGCCGTTCTACAATTCCTGAGGGATGCTCATACATATGCCGACATCCTCAGAAACTTCTTTAATAGTGATTCCACGTTTCTTCATAACAATTTTCTTCACTTCTCAATACTTTCATTAGTTGTTGGTGTGCTGGAACGTCCCGGGCGAGCATCAACATTCACATCCTGACTTTCTGAGAAAATCTTGTACCACTTGCAAAAAATTTTCTGACTCAGAGTACATTCACCGTATGCCACTGTCAACATTTCAAGTGTTTTTGAGATGCCATTTTTTACACAAAATTTGATGCAAGTTCTTTGACTCATTTTTCTCATTAGCAGAAAATATCTGAACACGCAAAACACTTTTATGCCACTCACCGTTCATGAGTGTACATCATAAAAAAATTAAAAATCACTAATCTAATGTATGCAGCCCCATGAATTTGAACATTCACCTCATTCTTTGAATAGATCTCGCACACAAACTTCTTTCCTCCAGTTTGTTGATACTCTCAGTAATCCAACAATTTTGTTTCACTTCCAATAATGAATATTTATTTCAGAGCTCCTGACACTCATTATATCACTAGAAAAAATTCACCAGAATTGAAAGTCAACAAAAATGTTTTTGTTCATCTATTTTAATTTATAAAATATATACAATTTTGATTTTTGGTAACTACAAATATAAAATGACTAAACATTGAGACTTAACTGACTCATGAAACAAACTATAATGACAATGATCTGAAAATAATATCTCAATAATTTTTCCGCTATGCTTTTTGTATCAATTTTCCTGTTTTTCAAATTGAGTTTGATTTATATCAAAATCTACATCAGATTCCATTTCATTTTCTGATAATGATAGGGATCCTCCGGTTCTTCTTACCAAGATTTCCTTTTCATTCTGGAAAGAAAACTAAATCATGGAACTTATATATAATATACACACGAACAGTTTGAAAGCAATTGAATGAAACATTCATTAAAAACCTAATAAATGTAAGCTGACACCACATTAATCATCAAATCACATAACTCCATGTCATATTTGGTATCACAAAAAATATGGTATCAAATATGGTGAGAGTAATTATTTTTATCTAGAATAGTAGATGAAATAAGAAAAAAACTATTAAAATATGTTTTTCCTTTAACCAGCTGTTGTCCCGCTACGAACAACAGTTCTCATTTGCAAGCAACTTATTTTAGAATATCTCTAGATATGAACATTATCGTGACGGATTTATGTGATAAGTGTATCCAAAAGATACATTTTAAAGAAAAAATTTACCAAAAATTATTAAGCGCAAAGGGTTATGGAGTCAGTAATGTCGAGTGACCATGCCAGCTTTGTTGTCTAGAATACTAATTGAAACAAAAGAAATTAAAAAAACACTTTCTGATTAATACATTAGAAGAAAAATGCTAGTTCCACCAGTTATATAAAATAAATAAAATATGAAATGAAAAATAATATATCAGCTAAATCTTTTGTTATGAATTTTTTGACGGTTTAGTGAGAAAAAATTAAATGATTGAAAATGTTACCCACTTCCGACAGTCCAACGGTTGGTTCAGAGGCATATCCACCTCTGCCATCATCATCTTCTTCGTCTGAAGAACTAGAGATTGACTCATCTTCATAGGGCCTTCAAATGAAAAAACCCTCAAGATTTATGTACATTACTTAGAAAAAAAAATACATACCTAGAGACTTTGCACACCATCTGTGCCAAGTCCGTAAAAGTGTAATTTCCCAAAGTATTAACATTTGAAGAACTTTTATGCAATTCTGAAGGAGTTTTGAAAACTGGCAGGTTACCAGCCTTCATCTGTCCCTCAAAATATGCTTTGCCATGCAAATAACCTACTTCTCGAATTTCATCAAAGCTTCCAAATTGAAGTGTTCTGTACTTGTCAATGGGTGGACGTATATATTCGCAGTAGTCACTGTTTTTGACTTCCTGAAACGATAAAAAAAATCAGAATGAGTTTTGAGAATAAATAACTGGTTTTGTTTTATTCAAAAATGTTTATAAATAAGTACAAAATTTAAAATGATTTCAGTTGCAACATACACCTACTCTTGGTTCTAACATGTAAATTTCATAAGTACATTCATGACCATATTTACAAAGAAAGTTGAAGGAACTTACACCTTATACCTGATATAACTTATAGCAGTGAAGCCAACTAAAGGCCTGTGAAAATAAGTTTTTTTCCAGCAGTTTAATGCTAGAACTTGTGAAAATGAAAAAGGATTATCATATTAAAACAGAATTTATTTGAGTTGTGTAAACAGTCACTCCAAAAACAAGCACGTTTCCCAATCACCAGAAATGCATTACTCTTCTCAACACGCCTACTTAGTTGGTGACTTGCGCGTCGAAAAGAGTATTGTATTTCTGGTGATTGGGAAATGTGCTTGTTTTTGGATGTATTCTACGCTAGAGGTTCCATTACAACCATTTAGTGCAGCGATTCTCAAACTTTTCTTTACACGTACCACTTATATAAATTCTGCGTCAATCGCGTACCACATATTAGAAAAGTAGATA
>WOGP01007468.1:572-11739 GCA_015342065.1 Leptinotarsa undecemlineata
GAAAATCATGAGGCAATATCATTAATATTGGTTAAGAATATAAATGGCCACAGATGTATTAGTAACAAGGTTATCACAGTCAATATACTTAATATAATATAATTATATTAGATAAAGAACACGAACATATACATTTATATGTAGGGTTCAAAAGAGATTAAACTACATCACAATGCAGAATGATATGACATGAAATATTCAACGCGAACAACATCAGTTTAAGTTATGATTGAAGAATTCTTCTAGGAATAATAAGCTTTGGAGAGAAGCAAAGTTTTCAATTCATTCTTTATGAGTTCTGAGAGATTCAGGTATCTTGTTATAAATATTAATGATTGAAAAAGGTATAATTTTTTGAAGAAAGGTCAAATGTGTCTTTATATTCAAAAGGTTATTTTTGTTTTGTGTGTTGTGGGTATGGTTCCTATCATAAGTCGCAAAAAGAGATATATTTTCTTTCACAAATAACACAGATTCATAAATATAGACCCTGTTAGTGTTAATATTTTTTTCTCTACAAATATTTTTTTACAGCTTTCTCTCTGAGAAGGGTTGAATGTTTTTCTGAGACATCGTTTTTGCAATATTAATATTTTTTGTGTATGTGCAGACATTCCCCAGAACATAATGCTATATCTGATGTGACTCTGAATATAACCATTATATGCTAACATTGCAGCCTTAGTGGATATATTTTGTGTAATTATTTTCAGGGTATAGCAGTACCTTGACATTTGTGTTGTCACTTTATCTGTGTGGCTCTTCCAGTTCAGCTTAAAGTCAATTTTAATTCCAAGAAAGGAAAGTTGGGTCACTGGTTCTAAAATAGTTACACCATCACTAAAAGTATTATTTGTGACGTTTTGGGTAAAAGATATGATTTGTGTCTTGTTTTTGTTCAGTTTGAGATTGCGTGATGTGGAGTACTTCTCCAGAATCTTTAGCTTGAAAAAGATATTTGCCTGTAGGTAGTTGTGATCGGTTGAACTGAAAACCATATCGGCATACCTTTACTATGTATTCATCAATTGCACATTGTTAGTGTAAAGTGTTAGTGTAAATATATAGCATTTCTGATTTTATTAGATTTCCATCAGTATCCCTTTCAGTAACACATTGCTGTCTATTTTTCAAATGTGATGTAATTAGTTCGAGTGGCAGCCCTTTGTGATCAGTAGTCTATGGTCAACACTGTCAAAAGTCTTGGACAAGTCCAGATTGACAGCTGTTGTAGCCTTTTTACTATTGATAGATTCAATTACCTTACATAGAGCTTGATAGTTAGCTCGAGCGGTAGATTTTTTCTTCTAAATCACTTGGAAGATTATTGTTCTCTAAATACATGATCAGTCTATTGTATATTATTTTTTCAAAGATTTTACTAACATTTGACGATATTGCGATGTGGCCTATAGTTGATTATTTCATGTTTATTTCCCTTTTTAAAGATAGCTTTGACATGCGCAATTTTAAGATTATCAGGAAAAATACCTGTCAAAAATGATAAGTTGATTATGTGTGCAATAGGTTCACATATCTAATATGCTACATGTTTCAGTAATTTAGTTGGTATTTCATTTTCACCTACTACTTTACTATTTTTTAACTTCAGAATTGTATCATAAACTTCTTTTGAATCTGTTGGGAGAAAGAATATGCTTTCATCAAAAGATGGAGGCTCTAAATACTTATTGCTTTTATTTACACTATTCAAAGCTGTGCAGTTATTAATAAAGTACTGATTCTGACACTGTTTTAGTGTCCGAAACAGTGATAGATTCTACTAGATTCCATACTGCCTTGGACTTATTAGTGAACGTTTTAATTTAATTTTTATTACAGCGTTGTTTTGCTTCTCTAACTATAAATATCGATACGCGGTATTCACTATTAAGTTTGTCATAAAATTTGGCCCTCAGACACAGCAATCAGTTTTCGTCTATCTAGTTTGAAAACAGAAGTTTCCCTTTAAAAGTGTCCAATTTGGCCCACCCTGTACAATCAAAACTGAAGTGATAAAATGTCAAAAAAGCATTAGCATGCTCGTGTATTTTTGTGTTCTATGATTTGAATGGCCAACTTTTCGTCGATTCAAAATGAACTTTGTGAAAAGGGGGGAGTACCTAATCGAAGCGAGTTAACTCGAAAACAATCAACTTTGCTCCGTCCCATCCATCCTTGATCGACCACAAACATCACTGGTGGCAAATTCCGTCAGCCCCAAAGGATTTTTATGTAACCGTTTCTAAATTAAGAAACAACGAAAAACCCAATGAAAACATGCGATTGACAGGTCGTTACGTCACGAAATCTGGCACTTCGAAAATAAAACGATACACTTACTTCCTCGATATTCAGCTTGGTCCTGACGATCTTCCGACGGACCTCTGTTTCATAGCTTTCTTCGATGGTCTCGGCCATGTCTTCACAACAAGAGAATAGCACTCACGGAGAAAGGCCGGCTGCAGCCGTTTTGCTTCGTCCTGACGCTGTGCTAACGCGGTTAAGACTAAAGTCACTAGAGTAACGGGAGCTAATTTTACTTTTGTTGAACGTTAGGCGAACGGAAGTTTGAGTATATACCATGCCTACTACATGATCATTTGTCTGTCGGCGACGACTACCAATCAACCGTGCACAAAAGAAATACTACTTCGTCGTGAGTGAATGGAGCGAGAGATTTGCATTTTCCCGGCCCACTTGCCGATATTGGGCTAATTCTCACTCTCATACTGCACAACGAAACTTTGTATTGAACAGTCGACTTTCATTAACCCTCAGTTGTTACGCTGTACCTCCTAAATGATTTTAATCATGTCCTGAGGATGCCAGCTACGTTTTCGAAACGTGGGACATATATTATAATTCTCCTAGTAGCAGGCAGAAATTATTCTATCCTTATTCTTATTTCGATTCAGGACTGTTGACCCTCGTTCGTTTCAAGTGATTTTCTAAACGTTTCGCTGACATAAGTGGTTGGCAACTTCAGGACTGTTTTTTTTACCCCACCATAAAGCACTCCCTCTTCAAAAAGAGTGATATAGCGAGCCATAATTGAATGCATCACAAGTCCACTAGTTACTAGTCCAAAAAGACGAACTTGGAAACTATTATGCCAGTAATGTTCATTGACTTTTTCATCAATACCGTCAAAAAAATTGTTCCGGATTACCCATTAGGCCAACTCATAATAATGACAATTAAAAATGTTGATGTGCATGATTACGATAATTTTAACAGCGGCGGTTCGTCAGAGGAGGCAAGCATAAAATTTGAAGCTATTCATCGCAATAAATTAAAAGATATCGACAAAAAATTATGATTATTTTTTTCTAAAAATGCTTGGGTATCATTACTTTACCATTAATTTTTAATATAAATCCATAACATGAAAAAACACTATCACTCACTACGTAGTACGTACCAAACTGTATCCTGCATCAACAAAACTCGAACGCACAGCCCATGAACGAATAACGAATAAACCATCAAGCCGAAATAATAAATGGCATACGTTGCAAGGTAACCAAGCCTCCGACCGCTTTGAAAAACACAGGCTCCAGGAGACCGATCCAACCAGTGACATACGTCCCGATTTGTAATTTCAGTTGCAGAAATTATAGCGTTAGAGGAGGCTAGCCTCCAGTTGGTCTCCGTTAGTGTACGACTGCGTTTGTTTTTTATACAGCAACTGCTTAGATAGAGCTCAAAAAGAAGCCATAATTTCTCTTAATGATCAGGTTAGGGAAAATCGGTCGAATTTAAAATGACTTATGGATATTACGATTTATTAGCGTTCCCAAGAATTAGCGTTTCGCGGACACGATGAAACCGAAGATTCGATAAATCGCGACAATTACAAAGAAATTTTAATGCTATGGGGCAAATATGATTAACAATTTGTCACTTTTGTAAACGGTAGCGTTTTTTCGGGCACCTCAAAAACCATCCAAAATGAGCTTATAAACAGTGTGACATATATTATTGAGGTAAATATAAGCAAGGAGATTAAAAGTATCTCTTTTTTGCATGGGAAATTGATGAAACTACCGATATTACCTGTACATCACAACTTTCTAACGTTTTTAGATATGTCAAAGATGGTAATGTGAGAGAACGTTTTATGGGTTTTCATGATGTTTCATCTGGGCGCACAGCGACGATTTGTTCAATACCAAAATTCCAGATTTGCACCCCATCACGGTTTCTCCTGATACTGGTGACTACTGACAAAGTCAAAAGTAAACCACGAGTCTTGAATCAGAAAAATCTTGACTTGCCCAAGCCATCTTGTGTCTGCTCTTCATTTCCTGTCATAGCTATTGAATCTTATCCGTCGACTTTTTCCATTGCTCTCCTTTTCCGACCCAGAAAACAGATGGACATTCTGTGGATATCCACTGGATGTCCAGTATATTTACAAAGGATATATCACGGACGTTCTGAGAGGATCAACCTGTACCTCCATCAGATAATCGCACATTTTCTGGATATCTCATGGATGTCCACTGGATATCCATTCCAAGACCACTGAAGGATATCTATAGGATATTCGGTGTTGTCTTCTCGTTCCTTCATTAATTTTTTTGCGTCCTCTAGTGTTTTGAGTCACGTCTTTCTGTTTTCCCCTCACTCCCCTCTCCCACCCCCCACACTTATTCCTCCTGGTTAACCAGATATAGTAGTTGGTTAATGTGAGTGAAATGAAACAAACGAGGCTTATAGAAAACTTTTTATGGTATATATAGGTTTACAGATGAATTCATCAAAGGCATCAAATCCCCAAACTTAAAACTAAATGGAAAATTTTTGAACCAACTTTGAAAAATATCCTTGGTGGAATTGAAATCGTTCCACCTCTCCCACAAATATATTTATGGTGAAATAATCTATTCTTCTTTCAAATGAAAAAACACGGGGCTGAGAATATGATTACAATCAACTTTTTTCGAAACATTACAAAAGCACGTTTAAAGAAGGGGGAGATATTGAAAAATTAAAAGAACGTACTAAGTGACATTTTGGAAGACAGAAAAAAACAAAACTAGTTTTAACATAGAATGAATTGTAACAAAGCTTCTCTCTCTCTCCTGAAATATACTTAGGTGAATATTCTTGGAAACTGTATTCAAGAATTGTCACGTCGGTCCTTCGAGCTGGATCTGAACCAGTGATTAATAAACTGTGGAATCTAAATCTATGGTTCGGATCCGGCTCGAAGGACCACAAAACTGTATCCAAGAATTGTCACGTCGGTCCTTCGAGCCGGATCTGAACCAGTGATTAATGAACTGTAGATTTATAGATCTCTGATTCGGATCCGGCTCGAAGGACCACAAAACTGTATCCAAGAATTGTCACGTCGGTCCTTCAAGCCGGATCTGAACCAGTGATTAATAAACTGTAGATTTATAGGTCTCTGGTTCGGATCCGGCTCGAAGGACCACAAAACTGTATCCAAGAATTGTCACATCGGTCCTTCGAGCCGGATCTGAACCAGTGATTATTGAACTGTAGATTTATAGGTCTCCGGCTCGAAGGTCCACAAAACTGTATCCAAGAATTGTCACGTCGGTCCTTCGAGCCGGATCCGAACCAGCGATCTATGGACTACAGATCTACGGCCAAAAACCTGTAAAATTGCTTCGACAGACTTTTTACCGGCCAAGAAAGTCTACATTCATTCAATGAATTGTACACCAATCACTTGGAAGAAGGAGAAATCAAACGAGCGGAGTTCTCCAAGGATCTCTCTTGGATCCAGTTTTGTTTTACACTAATGAAGTCACAAGTCTCTATTCGGCGGAAATATCTG
The DNA here is from genome assembly GCA_015342065.1 of Leptinotarsa undecemlineata. Lineage (NCBI taxonomy): Eukaryota > Metazoa > Arthropoda > Insecta > Coleoptera > Chrysomelidae > Leptinotarsa > Leptinotarsa undecemlineata. Next base: position 6,388 of record WOGP01007468.1, read on the forward strand.
ATGATGTGGAAGCGGAAATTTCGAATTTTCAGTCTAACATTCTAGAATTCCGTTGGTTCAAAAATTCCTCAAGGAAGATGGCACATAAATATCGCAATTTCGACAACAGATTCGTAACAAAATAACTTGTCGGCAATGTTGCGTCATTCGAGAAATTTCCGGAAAATATAAACGGCAAATGGGCTCAACAGGTATGCTACAGTAAATGCTAAGACTGAAGAAAATTGTAAAAACCTTCCAAAAATATATATGAGCAGAGATTATACACAGTTATAGGTATAAAAGCAAGGCTACCACCCATACTAGAATTGCCTCATCGATAAAACAAAATGGCTTCCTCAAAATATCTACGGCGAGTCATTAACTAGTAAGTACATGTTCGTTAGTAACAATTTCATTCAAAGTCCGACCTTGAGGGGAGAGATTATTCACCTCCGCCCTGTATATATTCAGAAAACTGCAAAATGTTGAGCTTGCTAGGCTCTTGAATGTCAAACTGGAAAAAAGATGAGTTTATAAACATTCAATAGTATACAAGGTTATTTATGTATATCAAAAAATCTACGGCAATTGACAATTCAAAGTGACAATAATTGACAATTCCCACTATCTTATAAAACACTTTGAACTGTCAATTAAATAAATCTGATTCGAAATTGAAAAAATTATAGACAATTCAAACTGACAACTATTGACAATTCAAACTATCTTATAAAACACTTTGAACTGTCAATTAACTAAATTTTATTTGAAATTGAAACAATAATTGACAATTCCCACACTATTACGAAACACTTTGAACTGTCAATTAAATAAATCTGATTCGAAATTGAAAAAATTATAGACAATTCAAACTATCTTATAAAACACTGAACTGTCAATTAACTAAATCTGATTTGAAATTGAAACAATAATTGACAATTCCCACAATATTATGAAACACTTTGAACTGTCAATTAAATAAATTGATTCGAAATTGAAAAAATTATAGACAATTCAAACTGACAACAATTGACTATTCAAACTATCTTATAAGACACTTTGAACCGTCAATTGAATAAATTTTATTTGAAATCGAAACAATAATTGACAATTCAAACAGTGGTATAAGATACTTTCAACTGTCAATTATCTATGACCTACAATCAAAACTGTACATTATAAAAAATATAATCTGTAACTAACCTGCTGAAAGCAAAGTATTGAAATTTCAAGTGGAAATATTGAAATCTGAGAATTTTGACTTCTCAAAATATCACGTTTTGTGTAAAAATTTTGAAATTTCGATACTATTGGATTTAAAGTTGAAAGCTTCCACAGTTTTCTCTGTGCTAATTATGAATCTATTCGAGCAAATCTTAAAGACAAACACCGATGGTGAACGAAATATTTCACGCGTTCAATGAAACATACCTAACTAAAAATGTTTGCTGTCTAACAATACACCTTGTCAATCCAATAATTTCAAGTAGGAACTAGATAAGTGTCGACTTTCAACGAGTGGTGTCCTTGCTTACCGCCTGCATTCTTTGATTTCAACAACACTAGCTTATAAAGTAAATCTCACTATGGACGTTCATCTCACAGGCCAGTGATCTGAGCAAACTGTTCTTTCAACTGCTCAGGTCGAAAAATTCCTGTTTCTGTTATGATGCCGGCGATAAGGGCAGCCGGTGTTACGTCAAAGGCTGGGTTCCAGCAGGTGATACCTACAAAAAAATTGAAATGATTTTATAACAGTCCATGTTTGGAGTTTCGGCCTTTCTACGTTTACTTCTTGTATTTCATGTATCGATCTTTTAAGCACAATACTGATTGATTTGAAATTTTGATTTCATAAGTTGAAATTTTGATTTCACAAGTTTGAATTTTGCATTCAAAGTCAAAATACTAAACTTTCAAGTCAAAATATTGAAAATTGAAAATTTCTACTTCAATTTCTAAATTTTTACAACTATAAAGATGTCATTTTAACTTGATAGTTTGAAATTTCACGTTGGAAGTTGAAATTGGGATTTCATAAGTTGAAATTTTGAATTGAAAGTCAAAATACCAAAATTTCAAGTCGAAATATTGAAACTTGAGAATTTCTACTTGAATTTCGAAATTTTTACAACTATAAAGATGTAATTTTAACTTGATAATTGGAAATTTCGTTGGAAGTGGATATTTTCATTTCATGAGTTGAAATTTCGAATTCAAAGTCATAATACTAAAATTTCAAGTCGAAATATTGAAAATTCAGAATTTCTACTTCAATTACAAAATGTTAACAACTATAAAGATATAATTTCAACTTGCTAATTCGAAATTTCATGTTTGACATTGAAATTTTTATATCACAAGTTGAAATTTTGATATCACAAGTTAAAATTTCGTTTTTAAAGTCAAAATACTAAAATTTCAAGTTGAAATATTGAAAATTGAGAATTTCTACCTCAATTTCGAAATTTTTACAACAAAAACTGACATTCCAAAACTCAAATTGAAATATATTTTGATCACATGACCACATGATCAATTTTCTTCTCTTGTTATACACTAAAAGTTTCAAAGTTGCCGCCAAAACGCCGCCATCTTGGATTTGCAAAAATGGCTGATATGCTGCCGTTTTCAAATCTAACTACCACTTGTGATACATCTTTGAAAAGATTATTTCAAGTACTATCCGAAAATGAAATGTCACTTCGAGATTCTTGACTTACCTTTGGCCGCAATCCTGTGCTCCCCTACATGTGTCATTTCTCTATCCGGACGTTCCTCGATAACGATATGATCCCCACTGGGGACTTTCATATCGATCGAAGTGAACGGTGCGGCTACGTAAAAAGGCACTCCGTGATATTTTGCAAGAACGGCGATCTGATACGTTCCAATCTTGTTGGCCGTATCTCCATTAGCAGCCACCTGAGAATCAAACAAGATTCTGATTGAGTAGGGTACAAAAATGGGTGAATATACAGGGTGTTCTGATTCACAGAAACACAACACACACAGTAGGCTGAGAAAACTAGTTAATTGATCTGAGCTTTTCCTTTTGAGCTATTCAGTATAACGAATGAGACATAAAGAAGGGATATGAGGTAAACTGGAAGAAAAAATGTCTTTGTTGTATCTAGGGCTACTCTAGAATTGAAATCTTACCCTGTCGGCTCCAACCACGACAGCAGTGATGTTCCTATGCTTCATTAGGGCTGCTACCATACTATCTACAATCAGCGTAGCCGGAATTTTATCGTGAACAAGTTCATAGGCTGTTAGGCGAGCCCCTTGATTGTAGGGCCTTGTTTCAGTACAATAGACGTGCTCTACAACAGGATTTGTTTTGTTTCAGTAACTGATTTACAGTAGGTTCAATAGGGGTTCATTATAGATTACTGGGAATTTTTAAAATTGCATTTCAGGAGTTCTTGTTCGGCCGTCTCGGTTTCAAGAAAACCAACAACACTCCGCTTCGCGGAGATACCAAACAAAATACAAAACCTACCTTTAGGTAAATTCAAACTTAATTCGCCGATTACATTGTAACCCTCAATAAAAAGCTAGCTTCAGGGTGTTTCGCAGTGAGAATAACTGATAAGGATCTTGGTTTGTCTGCCGCTAAATCGACTTATTTCTCACTTACTGAGTCACATTCAAGGTGTAGAATTCCTTTCTCGGGAGTATCTTCCAAGTCTCAAATACAGACGGTGTATTTTTGTACATTTAAAGGCAGTGTACATTTTTTGAATTGACTCTAAACACTTTTGTGTATCAACCCAGAATAAATATCTATCTTCATCGTTGCACTTCCCTGTATAAGATATAACAAGATCATCACCTTAGTGTTTCCTAAATGACTCAATGAAAACAAAAACAGATAAAGGGTACAAAAGGCAAGTTATTTATTTGGATGACCTCATACATTTGTTTACATTTCAGTTGAGAACTTCTGTTATTAACTTTACTGTACTGTGTCTGCATTTTCTTTGGTCTGTCATTCTAAATAAGCAGTCATTCTCTTACAGTTGTTATAATTTTATGACTACAAATTTACTAACAGATATAGAATTTTATATATCCATGAAGCTCCAAATATATGGATCTAATCAGTGGAAATCATTTGAAACACAAACATTTTGTGTTATGACTTAGAATGACATGGTTTTTACTTGAACTTGAGTAATATCAGCATTGGAATTCATAAAAATGTTTCATCATATAATGACAAGCTGGAAATCTAAGATTACCCTGTTTACAGAAGATAAAAATAAACTCCTTATACTGAACAAATAGCTATATAGAAATGGTCGATGTGAGGGAACTTGCATTCAAAATTGTAGGTCCACAATTAAATGACAATGAACCTAAAAAGTTGTAGGTCCATAATTTGCTGACAAATCCAAAAAAAATTCAAGGACGATAATTTGCTGGAAATGCGCCCAAAAAAGTGTAGGTCCGTAGTTTTGCTGACAATGGACCCAAAAAATTATAGGTCCATAATTTGCTGGAAACGGACCCAAAAAAATTATATTTCCATAATGTGTAAGTCCATAATTTACTGACAATAAAACCCAAAAAAAAATGGATAATTTGCTGGTAAGGGACCCAAAAAAATATAGTTTTATAATTTGCTGCCAATGAAACCCAAAAAATTGTAAATCTCAAATTTTCTGGCAATGGACCCAAAATATGTATTATACTGCCGGCAGCGGACCCCAAAAAAATTGTATAATTTGCTAGCAATGCACACAAAAAAGTGTAGGTCCACAATTTGCTGGCAAACAATCCAAAAAAAATGGTGCTTTTATAATTTGCTGGAAACAGACCCAAAAAAATTATATTTCCGTAATTTGCTGGCAAAGAACCCAAAAAAATATTGTAGGTCGATAATTTGCTGACAATAAAACCCCAAAAAAATGCATAATTTGCTGGCAAGGGACCCAAAAAATTATAGTTTTATAATTTGCTGCCAATGAAACTCAAAAAATTATAAATCTCAAATTTTCTTGCAATGGACCCAAAATATGTATTATACTGCCGGCAGTGGACCGCGAAAAAATTGTATAATTTACTAGCAATGCACACAAAAAATTGTAGGTTAACAATTTGCTGGCAAACAACCCAAAAAATGGTGGTTTTATAATTTGCTGGAAACGGACCCAAAAAAAATATATTTCCGTAATTTGCTGACAAAGAACCCAAAAAAATTGTAGGTCGATAATTTGCTGACAATAAAACCCCAAAAAAATGCATAATTTGCTGGCAAGGGACCCAAAAAATTATAGTTTTATAGTTTGCTGCCAATGAAACTCAAAAAATTATAAATCTCAAATTTCCTTGCAATGGACCCAAAAAATGTATTATACTGCC
>WOGP01007469.1:0-11737 GCA_015342065.1 Leptinotarsa undecemlineata
TCAGGAAGAATTTCTTTCAGTTTTTGTCTGAAAGTTACTTCTTTGCATGATCTACACATCCATGTATAGAGGTACTTATTTTCAAATTGATTACTTATTTCCTTTCTTTGGAAGATTCCCTTATCCTCTCTTTTTTCTATCAAGATGGAGTAGTAGAAAGCCAAAAACTTTTTTTCCCAACAATTGAATTGTATTGGAACGTATTTTTTTCAATATTGAAACAAATGTTCGAACCTTCTTGTGATTTCAGAGAGCTTAATTTATACACAGAAGAATGATTTATGAAGATCATGTGAAGGAAAAAACTGGAAATAATTTCTCCAGAAATGAATACCTTGCAAACACTGAAATATTTATAAACATTTTTTATGCCCCTCCGTATATTGGAAATCATGAATGAGCTCCAATGACACCCTACAAATTCAAAATTATCTGATCTCATTCCTTGAAAATATCAGATTAGGTTTTGGAGATGTTTCACAGTTATGCAAATCGACACAAATATTTTTCAGTGTTAGGCTAAATTGTTTGTGAATTAATATTTTGTCATTTTGAAATATTTTACATACTAACCATATCAATGAAAACAATATGAAGGATGAACGTACGAAAAAGCAATTCGAAAGATCCAGTGGCTTAGCGGGGAGAAATCTAGACGTAGTTACACCACAGAAGCTCTTTCTATTCTACCATATTTTGTGCATATTACTGATAACACTAAACCGTTATTTTCAACACCTTGATACGTGTTTCAACCGTCACTGATTGCTATTTCAGTAACTGTTTCTCGAGGGGTATTGTAGATGATACTATAAGGAAGAAAAAGTCCAGGTTGAGAATGAACGAAATCTCGACTTTTAGAAACGGCTAAAATCAAGATAGATATATCTCAGTTCCATACCACCAATATACGTAGAACTTTGGAAATATTTTCAAGGAAGGTATGAAGGTGGTGTTTGAAATAAGTCATACACTACAGAGCCTTTTAGGAAATCCAAATGATCAAGTCGAGAATTAGAAAAAATCTGGAATTTACGAAATTAAATGTTAAGGACTACGATGCAAAATATTATGGACAGACTGAAAGATCTATTAAAATAAGATAAAAAAAACTTAGCACATCTAAAATATGTAAGACCAGAAAACTCAGCAGTCGCCCATCAAATGGTTTCTCTTAAATGGTCCAATATATTTCTTTCGAACAGAATAAGACTGTTAGAAGACTTTACATTTTCAGGTAGACCGTTATACTCAATAAATCGTTTAAAAATTAATGTTTTAGTAATGAACGTTTTTGTTTGATTATTTAAATACAAATTATTTCTTATTCTAGTATTATGCTGATGGATTTGATTGTTAAAAATTACAAATTTGTCAAAATATGAAGGCAGAAGGTTATGCATTTTGTAAATGCATAACCTTCTTTGTAAATGCAAACATTTTGTAAATATAAATCATCGTTAAACATGTAAGCCTACTTTCTGTAGATAACCATTCTAGAGTATTTAACATTAAAGATATATGGGTACTTCTGTCACATCTCAAAATAATCCTCATTGTGCGATTCTGTAGTTTTTGTAGTGTTCTCATTTTATTTGAATCGCCTGTGTATATAAGAGTGAAACAATATTCGAAATGTAGTTTTATATACAGTTATCCATTATTACGTAGGTAACTGTTGGGACACTTGTGAAAAAATATAATTTCTTCCAAATTTTTTTTGTATGCAAGTGAAATGGTTATTCATTGATAGATGCTTGTCCAACATGAATCCTAGATATTTGAATTCAGTAATGAGCTCAATTCTGTCAGTTCCTATTTTTATTTCAATTTGATTTAAATCTAATCATCTGTACTTGTTTCGTTGACATTTATCTTCCATTTATTAGTTTTCAAATATGTAGCAATATTATAAAATGCTTCATTCATTTTTTGAATAGCTTTGTCTATATCTTTATCACTAACCGATACTAGGGCATCATCAGCAAAATAATGTTCATAATTACATTCATTACATTTGCTGATATCATTATTGTAAATTGAGAATAGCAATGTCCCTAAAATACTTCCCTGCGGAACCCCGTAGTTTTCGCTTATTGCAGTTGAGGCAAACTCATTAATTTTGGTTACCTGTTTTCTTTCTATAAGGTAATCACTGATCCAATCAAGTACTTTTCCTTCAATGCCATATTTTTGTTAATTTTTTAATTATTATTTTACGATTAACCGTTTCAAATTAATGTTTAAGACCTAAAAATACTGCTACAGTGTATATGCCTTTATTCATTTTATCTTTCCATTCAGTAACTTTATGCTGAAGTGCGGATTCGCATGAATGTCTGGATCTAAAACCAGATTGGTTTGTGAATAGTATGTTTTTTCATTGAAATATTACAACAGTTGTTGATAGACTATTGTTTCCAACAGTTTTTCAGAGCAAGTGTTAATTGGCCGATATTCATCAAATTTCTTTGTGTTTGGAACTTTTTCGATAGGCATAACTGTACTGGTTTTAAGATCATCTAGAAAACTACAATTTTGTAACGAGGTGTTCTCAAAATGACACATGTCCAATTACTACTTTTTATAATTTTGTTCGATACTGATTAACCTTCTGATTTGATCATCATACCAAGGCAGATCTTCTTCGTGTTTTTGAATTGTTGTTGAAATTGTTAAGTGAAAAGTTACAATCTATTATCCAATTAATGTTCAACAAATCTCTTTCTGTTAAATTCCTAACATAGACTTTAGTTCATTAAGATTAATTAGATAAGTAACAAAAGCAGGCATCTGGATGAGAATCGAGAAATAAGTAAACATAATAATATTTCCTTGTTAATATATTTTTCATTTATCAGATTTACCTGACTATTAGATGAAGCAACATTGTAAAATTAATTTAAGACAATTTAGACGCAGGTACCTAACAGATGTCAATAAATACTGGAAGATATAATATGATATAATCACATTGAAACTTGGATCTTGGAGGAATTGAAAAGGGAGTATAGGTTAATTTTTGGATCTTCGTAAAATCATATATTTATGATTTTTATATGTGATCAGATGAATGTTATCTTTCATAGAATATGGTATAAAAGGCTCTTACAGCTACCGAACTCAGTCATGGCCGGTGAAAAGCCCCTCCTTCAATATGTGCAGTAGATGTATAGAAATCTGTCATCAGTCTGTTGATTATTCGAACCGTAAATATCCAAATTCAGAACCATGCTCAGTTAGTGATGGAGTTTGAAAGTAAATAGCATGAACATATTTGAAATAGTCAAACTCGTGAAAATACGATACGATTTCTCTCACCGTCTATGACTTAGTCCGGTAGCTGTACAAATACAGTTTTATGTATAGCCCATATAATTCTACACTTTTGCCGCAGACTAGATCATTCAGGGACTGGTAGATGATTTCTATCAGTTCAGAAACAATTAGTATGATGACTGCAGTCACGAATAAACCCTGTCCACAGTCTGGCCACGTTCCTTTTGAGCAAAGAAGGATATAATATCGTGAAAAAGTTATCAAGAAGCTAGCTGGAAGTACCAAGTATTCTGTAAACCTAATGAATGAGTTAATCAGAAAGAGAAAATTTGAGAATCTTCGTAAATCGTTATCTTTTCAAAAAAACAAAGACTTGAAACTTATAGTTCTTACACTCGCTACAATAAACTTGTTTTACGAATATGATTTCACATACCAAAGAAGCCCAGTGTTGCTCAAAATGGCATAGAGAACAGCTACAGAATAAGTGAGGAATGATTGAAATTGTTGGAACCGAGACATGACAGTAAGTTTTTAAATGACTTCGAACGCTGAAAAATCGAAAAATGCGGAATGAGGTCCTATTTACAATAACCCATTGTTTGCACCCATATGTAATTACAGGTAGAAAAGAAGGTGCAGTTGAGGTATCAGTCAGGTAGTAAATATCAACAAGGCGTTTGTCTGGCCCTGACGATCGTTCTTGAAAAGTGCGCAAATGAACTGGCATCCGTATTTTGCAGACTTTTCAACCTGTCTTATAAGAAATGGATTTTTTCATCTTGTTGGAAGATTGCTCGCGTTCAGCCTATTCCCAAAAAGGGTAAGAAAAATCTTTCAAATAACTAAAGACCAGTCGCTTTGCTATAAGTGGTATTAAAAATCATGGAGAAAGTTGTAAATCACCATATCCTCAAATATTGGGAAGCCTTCAACATCGTGAACGATAATCAATATGGCTTTCTCAAACAAAGATCAACAGGCGACCTTCTATCGTATGTCACCCATATTTGGAATAACGCTGGCCAAACTGGTCGGATCATTTTCGTGTATGGCTGCTCAGCTTCCTGAAAGAACGTTCCCTGCAAGTGACCGTTGATGAATATGTCTCGAATACTTTCAACATCATCGCTGGTGTTCCCCACGGATCCATATTGTCTCCAACCCTCTTTTTATTGTATATCAACAACTTATCAGAAAAAACCAAGAATCCAATATATTCCTTTGCGGACGACAGCATCTTGTCTCATTCCATTTGGATTCCAGGACATCGGCTACGGAGGCACATCTTCACCGGCAACAGGAGGTTGAATATCTTAATGAGAATCTAGAAGTGATTTCAAATTCAATGCCACAAAATCCCAGGCATCGGTTTTCTCCAAGAAGATAACTGTGTTTATGTGGAATAAACTTCCTGAGAACGTTCTCCAAATGGATTTAATCTCCAGCAATTCAAATATAATGTGAATTGCTACTTTCACATAGACAACCCTCTGAGCGCGCCTTATGAATTTTCCTGTAGAGTTTGTGTTTTGTCTTTAAAGAAATACAGAACGATACTGGAAAATACAAAGTTATGACTCATCTAGATGCATATAAAAACGTTAACATAGCTTGTAAGAAGTAGTTTCAGTCATAAGTAGTTTCAGTCATCTCCTGATGATGCTAACTTGGTTAGAGAAACGCGCTTCAAAGTACAGCTTGCTATTTTTGGCGAGGGAGAAGTGATTTCAAAGATGGATTAGATTCAAATAAAGGTAATTTTATTTAGGACATGGGAATAGAAGTTTGTTTTCAAAAATGTTATTTAATATTGATTTATTCAACATTCAAGTAAGATGTAAGATAATAATAGTGTAATTATCAATGAGGATTGTGTTTTTTCATATTGTTTTGGGGAAGAATAAATGAATCAGTTGTTTGAGAAAACCTTCATGTTGAAAAAAATCGTTTTTTTCGATACCCACATCAACATACTCCATTTGCCCGGCTCAAAAAAGCATTGTAAACCTGATAGAATGTCCACGTTACCAAAAGTTGGCAGGCTTTGAAATTTTTTTCCATAAGTTTAAGTTTGTGGTAAAGTGGGGTTTCTCAAACATCTGTTTCAATTATTTTACCCTCATCAGGAGAATTTAGATAATGCATTCGTTGAATGTACTCTACGACGAGCTCGTAAAATTTAAAATGCCTGAATCAATGCCACAATGATTCATCACTCATGAAAGCCCACGTTCGGAAAATCTAATTAACTCAATCATAGTTAATGGAAGCCACGTTTTACAAGAAAGCCAATTCATTTCCTCAAGGGCTTCACCCTAGCGGAAATCCATTTAGATAATGCAGGTTTCTGAGATTTTTCCGATTGCTCTGCACGTGGTTGGAGAGAAACAATCGATCTATTAATGTAATAGAAATATACAATGTGTCCGCAAAGTATGGAATGAATTCGATATTTCCAAAACTAAAGGTCGTTTTACAAAAATCTGAAACACGTCGATTTTTAATTTCAATATTCTACATTTTACAAAAAAAATTCATCATACAGGGTGATCCATATTAATGTGATGACGTCATAAGTAATTTTTTAAATGCAACACATTGTATTTGGTGTCAGTTTTATATAATGCGTAACGAGCCGATTACGAAAAGGTTTGATACTTGGGGTCTAACGGACAGAATTCGAAAGATGTGCACTTAGAAAATAAATTTTATTGATATCTAATAAAAGTAGAAATCAATTAAATATTAATTTTTTTTCTAATGATTGATTTAACAGTGGGAAAGTAATCCAGTAATAAATACATGACTTCATTTTAAATGTTTGAACTGTAGTCCTTGCTGTATTTGACAGTAACCTATATGTTGAATAAATTCTTGCTGAACCTTGTTTATGGTTTCTTGGGAAATATTGTTTATTTCTGTTCGAATTCTCTCTTTTCATTCTTGAATATTTGTTGGTTTCGTTTCATAAACATTTTTCAGATGGCCCCACATAAAGTAATCCAACGGATTTAAGTCTGGCTGCCTCGCTGGTCATTCAGTATGTCCCCGTCTACCAATTCATCGGTTCGTAAACATTAGGTCGAGATACCTTCGAACATCTGCAGCATAATGTGGAGGCACACCATCCTGTTGAAATCATAAACTTTCATCAAAACTTGCAGGATTAATTCTACTGGGAAATAAATTATTTGAAGTAGGTACAAAATATCCCCATAAAAACTGAAGGTTTAGCCCGTCTAAAGTACCGTCGAAATAATAGGGCCCGATGATCATATTCTGAGTTCGCGATCTGTCTCCATAGCCAATCACCATAAGTATTTCAATTCTTTGCTTTACACTCAAATTCATTACTACTTCAAATGAATTCGAAGCAATATCACAAAAAATTCACGAATTAATACAACATCTACTGTCCTATTTAACAGTTACTGAACGTCAATCGAAATTCACAATAACAAAAAATTAGCCGCCTAGTTTTTTGAAATAATTAAGAAATACTTGTTACTATGGTTACTGTCAACTACAGCAAGGACTACAGTTCGAACATTTAAAATAAAGTCATGTATTCACTACTGGATTACTTTTCCATTGTTACATTGATTTTATTAGATATCAATAAAATTTATTTTCTAAGCGCACATCTTTCAAATTATGTCCGTTAGACTACAAGTTCCTTTTCGGAACCAGCTCGTTACGGATCATCTAAAACTAACACCAAATACAGGGTGTTGCATTTAAAAAAAATTACCGTCGACGTCATCACATTAATATGGCCTGTGACCCTGTATAATGAAATTTTATTGTAAAATGTAGAATATTAAAATTGAAAATCGACGTGTTTCAGGTTTTTGTAAAACGACCTTTCGTTTTGGAAATATCGAGTTTATTCCATACTTTGCGGACACACTGTATACAGGAGTGTGTCGAATGTTTTTCAAGTATACAAGAAGTATTGTATTCATTTATCACTAGATTGAAGAATTCAATGAATTATCCTCAATATGCCAGTGCACAAAATTGCAAAATTTGAAATCTTTTTAGCCATCTGAAATTCAAGAAGAAAATACGTACCTATTATTCAACTGACATTATACCAGATATAGTCAATGAATGCAAAAATGATTGGTTGGAATTAGAATATTCTTGTAGGAACAATCAATGAAAGCAATATAGTGTTTGATGTAACTTTAGTAATTAACCGAATATTAGTAAAATATTTGTTTGAAGGTAGTTGACAATGTTTCGTGGTGTATTTTATCAGTTCGGACTTCGGAAATCCTTGAAAGAATCTGTAAAAAATTAAAAAGATTAGCTGAAAAAACTAACAATTTTATTAAGTAAAAAACTGAAATTACAATGAAATAACACGCAAGCAACAATAAAAAAAATTGACCTATTAACAAGAGCTGAAAAAATTAAAATATCAATAACACGAAAGGAAAATTGAAAAATATAAAATTAAAAGATTCCAAACCAAGTTACTTCACTACGTTTAGTATCCACAATCGTCTTTGGGTGATAACTGGACTTATTCCTGAGATATCTGACTATTTATAGATCATACGCGTGCTTTCACCTATCCCCTCTTCCCTCTCATCGCTTCATCGGTTTTAGCGGAAGCTACGCTACCCGTTTGGAGGGAGTTTATCGTGTTCTGCTTGATTAGAGGTTTCCATATGTTGCGTATCTCTACGCTAGCTTGACAAATGCATTGTTGGACAACATATATGCGGGTTCTTTGAATTTTCTCCTAAACCTCCTTGTTGTTGATTTCAGCTTGAGCTCACTTGATATTATGTTGATGAGACCAAATATACTCTGTTATTGCGGATACGCTGGTTTCTCCTCGCTGTGTGTGTTTCATTTCATTATTTTTTTATTTTTGCAGCTCGTGTTAATAGTTTTTTCTTGGTTCTTGATTGCATGTTATTTCATTGTAATTTCAGTTTTTTGCTTAATAAAATTGTTATTTTTTAGCTAATCTTTTCAATTTTTTACTGATTCTTTCAATTATACCAAATCAATTTATATCATATTAGACAATGGAAGTCCAGACTGATGAAATTAGTAAAATATGATTCAATTATCATACAGATAGAAAAATAATTCAATAAAATAACTAAAATCCATTTCCAAACTTGATGAATATTTCAAAATAACTAAAATCCATTTCCAAACTTGATGAATATTTCAAAAAACATAATAATCATGAATATTGTTCATGGAAATAAAATTTAAATTTAAATAATGATGTGTTGTTATAGAATTCAACGAAAATCCTTCAGTTTTGGTTTTCAATTGAGTAGAACTAGTAGAATAAAATTTATATTATTGCCATTTCCAGCATTATGGTGCTACAAAGTATCAAACTATGTACAGCAATTATCTATAATTGTGAAACTAATGATGTTTCACTAATGAAGTTTCACTTTCCGAAGAGAAAACTTTTGGATTCTCTATTTGTTCTTCGCCAATTGAAGTACACCACTAGTGCAAATACAAGGTGTAACTAAATAAATGTAAAACATTTAAGGAGGTGATTCCTCACCGAAAAAAGATAGAATCTTTCATATAAAGAAACTTCATTGGAGCATCCCTTGTTATAGATACAGCCCCTCAAAGGGGGACATTAAATATGTATAACAACTTTTTTTCTATTGAACATTTACTATGATTAGTAATTATTATTAATACATAAGTTTTGTTTATTAACCTTTAATCGTTCAATGTAGGTACTTACTACCAAATAACAACAAATCCAGTTCGCATTTATGACGATGTATCTCTGTAGGTGTTCGTAAAATAATTATTTGCTGCGAACTGGTTTATTTTTAAATGGTAAACGAATAATAAGGCAAAAAGTTACATTGGAAATAAATTTTAGGGGTTGCGTTTTCCACCCCTTACAAGCATGGGGTAAACCAAATAAATTACTGGCTAAGTGTGTCTTTTTGGTAGTACAAAACGTCAGGTTAATTTCAATATTGTAACTTTTTCAGTGCTTGTGAAAGAAAATGTTATACACATTTTATGTATTAGTTATGGTGTACAACTTTTGGGAAAATTTATGTCATTTCATTCAAATATCTAGGATACGAAAGAAGGCATTGAGAGTGCTGGATACAAGAGTCACTGTCAAGAATATTTCAAAAAACTTAGTATTATGCCATTGTCAGCTTTATTTCTTTTTTATGTTTTGATTGAAATCCATAAGAAGAAACCATACTTGGCGAAACAATGTCATATCCACGAACATAACACACGAAACGCTCACCACATTAAAATAAATTGATTTTGTCTTCACTTATCACAAACAAATTTGATAGATTACTTTCTGTAGAATATTTTGCCTGAAGATTTCATAGAACTCAGTCTGAACACTTACTAGAGAAAATTGAAAAATTATTTGTTGAGGCATTGCTTCTATTTTGTCGATGACTTCAGTACACATTTTTGTGGTAATACACAAGTCACTACTTCTTTTTGATTTTCAAAGTTTTTACATATGTGACTTTTAATTTGCGTGTAAATTTCAAAGGTAACGCCAAACATGACTTGCTATTGTATTATGTAACGTAGTCAAATAAATATTATTATGATTATTATGTTATCTGCATGATTAGAACAAGAAATAACTATGGACTTGCCAGCTACAAAATCATGCTGCTGAACATTAGCGTAAGTTAACTGTTCAAATAATCAGACGGTTGCACACATAATAGAAATGCACCTATGATTTTCTGTATCTATTTGGTAGACTTAAGTATTGAAGTGACTGTGGCCTTCTTCCATATACATTATACTTCTTAATGATTGATCATAAAAAATATTTCATTCCGTTTTTCATCCCAGTTTTACAATTTATGTTAGTTTATCGTTAATTGAATTGAAATACCTCGATAAAACTTATCTGATATCTAATCAATTAATTGGTAGTACGAGTATTAGGCCGAATGGCACATCTCTTTGACTAACCGAAGTCATTAAAGTATTGAAGGCAAATGAATGGAACAGGCAATATTTGAAAAATTTCTCACCGTTTAACTCCTTTACGCATATAAAGCATAAACAAGTGCCTTCCATTAGTAACAAACATATTTGAAATTCCAAATAATTTAATCGTCAATGATTTCACCGCCTGTATCGGAAATCGGAGAAAAAGATATGTGGAAAAATATTCAGCAGAATCTGCAGATGGATGCTTCCCATAGAAGTTTCACCGGTCATGTGAATACTCGTTCAGAGTGAAGCTGTAATTGCCTGTAATTTACATTTACATTCAAAATGTAATTGCTGAAAGTAATGCATAACCGTGAGAAAGTATTAAATGAACGAAATATTTTTTAGTGCTACCTGGAAGTATTATAACCGTGAATGAAGGCCATATTTTCATTGCAGTTGGTTTTACAGTGTTAAAATGAAACTATTATGACATAATAGAGCTATCAAAAAAAAGATGAGGTTTTAATTGAAAAAATAGTATTTTATGAGTAGAATTGAAAAAGTTTTCCATGAATCAACAATAACCGAAGATAAAAGCGAGTGTGCATAAGGAACAGCCAGGGGACTGAAGACCCTGTCGAGGAAGCCAATGTGGCCTTACGGACGGGGTCGCCGGACTCCTGGTCAGTGACAGAAAAAAGTACGGTTAAGGGAACTGAAACACTCCAAAAGTCTTTGCAAATCATGCCACCGTGGACTAGCCTATCCAAGCTAAGGTGTAAGGAATCGTGCCGACAGCTGAACTGGGGAACTGGGCGAAAACTCATTATAATCAGCCTATCTCTGATAATGCAGGGCTCTGCCAGAGGTGACCAACTCTTTCCTTGCTACTCGTGGAAACACACATGATTGAAACAAACACAAAAACAGAAACAACCAAAACAAAAACCAATTCCAAAGCTGGAATCTAAGGCGGTGGTTGAAGATGAACAGAAATGTTCACCCCAATCTACCGCTTGAAATGAGACTGGACATAGCAGATCACCTCGTGATGTAATACAAAGGCCATGGCGAAATAATACCAAGAGAGCGAAAGAGACGGGAGTGGCAGCAACTATAAGTACACCCAATTTCACTTCCAGCAGCAAGGGCACTTCCTTCAGCGGGTGCCAAGAGCTCCACTTTGAGTAAACGTAAGGAACTCCTGCAGGAAATTTCCCTCACTTGTACACCTTCTCGGAGGGAACCCCAAGAAGGTTTGTGCGGTTTGCCAATATTTTTTCTTGAGTGCTGTTCCGACCAATCCTTTTCTTTGTGAATTAAATCATATACACTCGATAACACCTCCTTCTATATATTTATATCCTGGACCCGGAAGCCACGCAGGTAGCTGCAGCTGCCTCCGTGGTGATGATAGGATATCCTAAAAATTCTAGGTCTCTCATTTGAAATCACAAATGTGCGGTAGGCTCCTGTTGGTGACTCCGTTCGTTTGTGCTGTTTTCTCTTT
>WOGP01007470.1:0-11737 GCA_015342065.1 Leptinotarsa undecemlineata
CTACTTCGATATCTTTAATACTTCTTTGCTTACTGCCAAAAAAATATTGAAAGATTATTTTCATAAATTATAATCAACACATATCGTCAATAACTATTATTCAGTTTTTATTGTTATTGTATTTGATTTTAATTCATCCCTTACTTTAGACACTGTGTACATGTATAGATATAGATATTACTCTAATTCAATATTAATTCAATTATGTGGATACTGTAGTGGATTTTTTTCTGTTTGTATCCCGAATATATATAAATAACTACCATCTCACCAATTATTTGCATTTGCTGTTCTTCCGGAATGGACGGATGACCTGGGATCTTTTTGTTATCTACACACCAGGTAGTTGTGAATTTGGATACAAGTTTCCTGAAATATTTTCTACAGATAGGACGATTCAGAAAACGTTCATTGAGAATCCTTTCGGTCTCTTGAAATTTCCGCGTCGTACTGTGAATAAAAATCTTTTGAATTTTTTCTTCCACTGGACAAAATTGACCATTTCAGAGATTGGTGACGTGTTACGTTTCTACTAGTATAACCGAAAACTACATGAGAATATTGTAACTGAGTAATAATGTTCATTGTCGTACTGACATTTTATGTCGTTGTTATAAACAGAAAATAACTTAACAAACCGTATCGGGTTGTTGTAGTTGGTAGATAAAAAGGAATTTTTCCAAAAGTATCGATATTAATGTGTTTGTCTTCAGGAACTTATTAAATTTTCTGCCTTTTTGTAGTATGTGAAAATATTGACTTCACATTTTAGGGTTATGAAGTACTCGTCAGGAGCTTCGAAATGGTTTGTCACAAGACCGCTCTTTCTATTCAATTTTTTCTTCACCATCTTTGAAGTTTCATCTATCAATTTCAGTTCAAAATAAAGTATTCATGCAATAATTTCATTACCCCCAATTTCAATTTTTGGAGCTGAGCCGTTCAAAAAATAAAAGGAAGGACATTAAAGAAAGGCACTGTATATTCTACCATGTACTGTACTTTTGGCATTTTTTTTGGTACCTTGGAAACTGTCTGACTTGTCCATTTAGTCCAAGTCTCCGATAAACATTGCAGCCTCCTGGGATTATTGCATTGCTTACTGCCCTTGCTAGAGTCTACATTATATAAAGTTATTTCATCATGAATCTGCTCAAATCACCCAATCTCATAATATGATGATTTTCCAATTTATAATTCGAATGTGGAATACCGTTCAAATTTCTCAAAAGAATTCATCTGTCAATAAATTCAATTCTCGTTTGAGAACACACCAACAATTTCCTATTCAATAGTCGATAATTACCTGTTATGATGCTGGTCCCACTGTAATGAAAAACACTTATATTATAATTACATAAAAAATGGCTTGAAATACTTCCATTTATAACAAAATTATTTTGTAACGCTCATTCACTTACCGTCTAATAACATGTTGCTACTTCAATTGATTTCCGTTTTGTCAATTAACTTACATGGAATTTTCTACGAGTAATGCTATGAAATGTTGCTGGAAGTTTCAAACAGCAAAAAACCAAATCATCTGCATTTCAAAGATATGCCTGCTCAACACTCAAGGAGTAAACGGCTCGAGATAATGAGACTTCATTTTGTTAAAATGCATGACTTGATCGAAATTTCTGACACAGTTGGCTTCTTTTGATATCGTCCTCTAGGTGGTGATAATTATCGATTCAATAATTTCTCCTTACCCAGGAAAAAAATTAAAAGAACAGTGAATTCTAGTGTACGGAAAATCTGCAGTAACTATCGACCCGTCGCGACTTCGTACGGGTAGCTGAGCTACTCACATTTCTTTCTATCGTAGTATCCTATCCGCTTGCAATTGATGGGGCTGACCTCTGATAAAATCCACTCAAACAAAAGTATGTTCGAAACAATCAATTCCAACTTCAAAATACACGAACATTTTATTTTTGTGTACGTTGAAAAAACCTGGTTGGTTTGTAAACGACGAAGAGCACGATGATTGCGTTTTCCTAATACGACTCTTTTGGAGCGATGAGTAGCATTTCTCACCATTGAACCTGTAAATAATCCAAATTATTTGCGCCTCGGAAAATACGTACAAAGTACGCCAAACTAGATAGATGAAAACTGATGGATGTGTCTGGTGGCCAAATATTATGATGAACTCATTGGTGGAAACCGCATATAGAGTGAGCTGATCCTGAAACATTCTGCCAGAAGCCTTTGAATTATCTTGACATCCAGGTGTTTAATGTTTGTTTGGCAAAACCTGAAGCGATGCCAATGAAAGGTTCTGGTCAGATGAAGCTACTTGCACCACCCTCCTGTGCAAAGTAGTCAGTAGCCTCATTGCCTTTGAGGCCGGTGTGGAAAGGAATCCAGACCAGAGACAATTTCCATTTCCATTGAGGAGGGTCCTTTTTGGCATTTTGCCACCAATTTAGACGTTGCTTGGTGAGATCCGGTAGAAATACAGTTGCAAAGGTCCCTTAAGTGGGTTGATTCCTCTATATTGTGTCTGCAACTGAAAACACCTACACCAGAGCTTGAAGCTGTTTATGATTCTTCTGCGAATCAATAACTATTTGCTCTTATTATTTCCTTTTCCTGGCGGATCCATTACTTTCTATTCTGGGAAAGTACTGTATAAGCATTTCGTAGTTGACAGTTTGAGGTGTCAAAGGTAATTTCCAGAATGCTTCCAGTGTCAACCATCAGTCTAGTGTACTCTGCATTAGATTGATTTGTGCAATTGGCAATATGCACAAGTCTATATGCAGTCCATTTAGCCTATCTCTCCAGAAAAATGTAGAGACGAGGTAGATCTTGAAGGATCTCCATGGCCGCTGACAATGTGGTACTGATAGCACCACTGATGGCCAGACAAGCCAGTGTCAGTAGCCAGAGATCTTCGCCTGAGCCATTTTATGTGAGGCCTTCGGCAACCAGGCAATTGCTCCATAATTGATCATTGGTCTGACAATTCAAACCCCATGTTTTACCGCAAATCCTTCGACATATCTTCAGGAACAGCCTGGATTTTTGTAAAACTCTGTCTATTTGTGTTCACTCCTGATATGAAAAATTCAAATCATAACCCTAGATTACCCTTTTTTGTCTAAAACATTCCTGGTTTGACAATAAATATATTGCTGGCTCGTTATTTCCAAACCTCATACATTTCCAACACTTTGTTCATTTCACATTTCAAAAAATGTGTTTCTCGCCATATACGAATGCACGTTTACAAATCTATCCTACCTGAGTCTGACAATGACGGCCCGTATGTCTACTTTGCTATGAGCTCTGTTTTTAATCAAACACTTTGTTTGGATGGAGTGTCGAATGAACATGAAATGGTACTGGGATTTTTCTGCATCATTTCTGATCTTTTTTTAGTGTTCACTGAACTAGAACATGGCCGTGATTATGTGCGTTGAATGTATCAGGATTGTATGGAGACAGTAGAACTTTTAATTGTGAAATATGCTCTATATTTGAGCTGGAAACGGAAATTAAAAGAGATGATTTGCAATGGAGTTATTGCTGAAAATCTCTCTTGACTAACCGACGAAATGAAATCTTAGATGACAGCTGTGAAAGTTTTATTCACCATACATTTTGAACTGTACAAATCACTTGAAGTTATCGAAATTCGAATCCGTACCCGGTTGTTGAACTTATTTATCTGGTTATAAGATGATGCCTTCGCCACATTATACAATTTTTTTCAATTCATTTATCACAAAGTCAAAGCAAAGTTTCAAAACAAAAATTAAAATGCTTTCTGTCAGGTATTTAATCAAGTAAGCGGATGAATGTTTTCACGTAATGTGATAAGGACAATTAGATATTTCCCATCCGTGACGTAAGGTCATGATTTTAATAATGTATTAAGTAATTTATTTTGTAATATCATTCAGATAGGAGCTGGTGAGTGATGAGAAGAGTGTCTCATTCCATAATCTTGAAGTCCGCCCTTAATAATGACAGGGTTCTATGCAAGTGAAATTTCATATCGTAACTCTTTCATATACTACTGTGTAGCTTTTCTGTGTATGAAATCATGTTCAATTCCATTGAGAATGTTTGAAGTATGAATTAGATATAAAATATTCATGTCGAAAGTTGTTTTTCAAAGGGCGTTTTTTCCAGTGTGTATTCGAAAGTAACTTCTCTGCATTATCCACACATTTTTGTTTGAACTCGTGCTTTCCTTCTTTTTTTTGGATATTTTTCACATTTTTTTGTATGGAGATACAGAAGAGAAAGTTCAAAAACTGATCTCTCTTGGAACATATCCCTTTCAATTAAAAAAAACTTCAGGGATGATACTGGATGCTTCTTCTGCTCAATTCCGTGAGAGCAAATGTTTGCTATCTCGATTCAATGCCCACACAGTAGTTAAGAAAATGTGTAATAATATTTGGTTTCACCATAAGATTCCTTTATAATATGAAAAATATTTTTATCAAGTCTTGACGTATCCAGCGCTTTTCTTATTAAGAAGGACGTTCTGTCAATCAGTGAATAATCATACATACATAAGAAGTAAAGTATGAAGTACATTATACTTAGATGAATGAACTTGTACTGAGGCTAAAACCCTGTGAATGGTAAAAAATATATTCTTTTGAACACATTTATACATTCAGACATATATTGAAATGGGTGTGTGAAAAAATTCACAATCTTCGCACAAGCACTACTTATAATCAGAACGGTTATCACAATTGTGAACAATGAGAGTCAATAGTTAAATTCAGATATCAAATAAAATTAATGGACAGTTCTTATATAAAACACTGATTTAATATAAAATAAACACAACAAACATCTTAAAGTACAATGTAATATAATTTCACGTACTTGTTGTATGTTGTATAATATGTATATATGTTGTATATTGGCCTCCTGGAGCATTGGGCTTAGCCCATACTTCAGGCTGCATGACTGTAAATAATGTGTGAATTCAATGGAACATTTTGTTCTTCATGTTAAACCAACAAAAAATCCAGCATTGTTTTTATTAGACAGCCATATCTCCCATGTTAATCTACATGTCATAGAATTTGCCAGAGATCATTTCATAAAAGACGAGTGGATTCTGATTTCACACTGACGAATAACTGATTTTCACAGAAATCAGCAATTTTACAGTTTGATAAGATTTTTAAATCAGATATAGAGTTTATTGAATTATTTTTATTTGCTGAAAGACTGTTTTTTTGTAAAGAGGAACCCGGCTCTTTCATAGCACATGCCCAGCTCTTTCCTACACAAGTTTCTTTGAAAGAGCCGATTTCCATGTTTTCTTCAAGTTCCACTTCACTTATTTCTGTCATGTTATCTCATTTCATTTTGATCGGATAACCATGACTCCTAACCTATATGTTTCACTCGATGGACGCATTATGTGATGTTGTTTACACCTGATATTATTTTCTACCTGCTGAAATAGTTATCAAATTTCATTTGATAATTCAACACTCTCCTGTTTCTGGTAACTTCTGAATTTTCACTGCGACAACTTCAGATTTCCTAAGTCTTGCTTCGAAGAGATGAAGAATATGAACGATAACTGCGGGATAATTTTCACAAACATCCAAAGTTTTACGGAATCCACACATATTATATTCCTTCCTAACTCATACAACTCCTGTCTGCAAAACTAACACAAACCAGTCGTAGATGATTCGGTAGGCTCCCGAAGATCAAGTTTCACCCAGTTCGTGAACTTTACATTACCCAGCCTGGGAAACTTTTCTTTTATCTCCCCATGGAAACATTGTTACATTTAACTCATCACTTCAGGGAAATCATGAATAAAGGAAGCAAAAGTTCGTTAGGTTGAAAAAATTGATTTTTTTTCAGGTTATTAGACCGTTATACAGGTTTCCGTTGATAATATCGAGTTTCTGGAATAGGACTTCATGAAACTTCTGAGTATCTTCTGTTACCTTGAAGTAATATAAGAAAACTTTCCAAACACAACATATCAAAACCACACACACACACGCATCACTCAAATGAAACAGGTTTGATTTCACAGTGTTCATTTTTGATTCATATTTCAATCATAGTTGCTTGATTCAAATATGATGTTTCAAACAATGTTTTGAATTCTCAGAAATGGTTCAAAGTTTGAGTACTCTTTCTCTATATTTGCTCACTACTATCAATCTCATTTCACGAATAAAGTCCTACAAGTGAAAAATAAACATTCTATGTAAGTACCAAACTCATAATTAGAATCAAATCAATCTGCAGACTGAATCGAGGAGAGATACATAAGTAAAATGGAATAAATAATTGTAATTTGAATTACGAAACACTCATCTTTCCCAACGTGCAAAACGGTGGGTTTTGGTGAAAACCTCCCGAAAAAAACTGATTATTCAGCTAGTTATATGCTGAATATGGAATCATGTCCGACATACATTTGTTCAAGATATCTGTTAGAGGATTGTCTATTATTAATATTACCGGAGTTTTTTCATAACAATAAACCGTTATTTGAACAACTCGACACGTGATTTGATCACCAATAGATCATCTTCAAGAGGATTTTGATATTCCTCTTGAAGATAATCACTTGGTCACCAAAACACGTGTCAAGGTTGTTGAAATAACGGTTTATTGTCATGAAAAACTCCAGTAATATCATATCAATTACTACACCAAAGGTACCAAACAGTGCATCTCAAGATTGTCAATTATTATTATTAATACATCAAAATCACATCCACATACCTAGAAACGTCATTCATAGATATAGCGAGGGAAACCCTTACCTCAGAAAAAACAGGTGCTTAAAATCTACTAGAAAATTCATAAGAAAAGTCAATGACACCCTTATAGCCCAAAGCTCTCGAACAAAAGGAATTTGCACTTTCCAGCCCCACTATCGAAACTCCCACATCAGAAGGTTGAAATTTTTTGAAATCTATTGACACTTAATGCAGTAAACATGAAAAGTGCCTCTCCAGTAACCTGCCAACCACTGTCTGAAGGCGTTGTGGAAATATAATCTCGCCCAGCAATTTACGAACTTCTCAATGAACGTTTTTTGGATTACCTGATCCTTCAGCTATCGCAAAAAATACTAGAAGAATATTCCTGGGCGACAAGAGCTCTTAACTCTGCTTCATCCAACAACTACCGGAAAACTTCAAGAATAACCAGTACCGAAAAGCAAATACTCCACTAACTGAACGTTGAAGATGAGTAAACCTCAAAGGTTTACGACTCCAACGGACCTCACTGTTGATTCAGTTCAGGAGCGAGTCTGCAAAGGAGATGGATGTCGAGTTTATGACTCTAATTGACCTCCCTGTAAATTTAGTTCAATAGCGAGAGCTGCGGTATATGCAGAATCTGTCTCAGGTAGGTGAACTAACCCCCTGCTTAGCGGGTTAGCAAACGTTTGCGCTCAAGTGAGGTTTCACCAAAACCAGAGGCGAAAAAGCCTCACTTTGGACCTAACCTAACTCCAACCTCAAAGGTGTCACTTCAACCTGTTCATGCCAAGAATAATTTTTTGTTGGAAATCCTTCAGTATTTCTGTATATATTCATTTGGGCATTGAATAACACAAAAAAAATGTTGAAAAAAAATATAGACTTGTGATTTTCAACTTTTGATTAACGATCCCTTGGGCTAATAAATGTAATGTAATATGAAAAATTCAGTACTTTCTCTCATTCATTTTGCGAAACTAACAGAGGGGTTATTATTTATGATATCAAAAAAAACATTTATCATGCAATGGAACATTGCATCGATCACAAAATTTATCTGCTCTCCTTCAACATAATGTACATCTTCTTCTTTTTTGTGCACATTTGATGAGATGCTGACCGGATGAGCCAAAACTTTATGGTATCAATGAAGTTCTTGATGCTCCTGGAAATCGTATGGTTTGACCATACTTTTCAGTAAGGTTAAAACAACCTGTCTTCTGGAGGTCAAGTTATCATGCCTGTATCCCAGTTTTCATGAAAGCACCCAAGCATTGTTCATAAAAACAGAAAATGTATATATAACTTTTTTACGTCGAAGTCCTATTTTATATTGAGCAATGTTTCTGTTCATAAGATCGACGTCTTTCAAATTTTTATTATATTGAGATATCAGGTATGGTATGAGTATATCAATTTTAGCTTTTTGTTGTGCAGAATATCTCTTTTCAGTTTGAAGCGGTGTGACACCAAATTCATTGGACATCAGGGTAACGATACTATTATTATTCCACTGTCCGAAGCAAAATTATGACCTCCTCTTTCTTTTTTCTCCATTGTCTTTTTATTTTCCAGTGGACATTTGTCGGTACTATTTTATTTTATTATACCTGTGCCACTAAATCCAATTTCTTCTCAAAGTGGCATTCGTGAAAAAGTTATCAAAGAATAAAGAAAATTATAAGTTTTCATAATAATTTTTTAATATATCGGAAAATTTCAAAACTACGGATTCACCTAATCCTACATCTGATACTTCATTGTCTTTTCTTATTCCCTGATATATATCAAAATTGATATAATAGCCATAAGCAGGTCGTTACAATCCTCATCATAGGCATCAGCATATGTATCAAATCCGTTATCTTTAGGAGGTGTAATGATAAGATCACTGGACATCCCGGCATCATCATCAAGCTTCTCTATTTCTTCCAACAGTTCAGCTGTAGAGAGCGGTATTTTCCTGAAATAACATACTGAAATTTGCCCAAGGGATCTATAGCGACCCATGTAAATAATATTTCAACTTTCAAGTTATGATTAACGTAAATCCTCATTCATTTCACTAGATTTCAATGAATAGGGTATATTAGTTCCCAGTGGTCACTTGAAATGGATGACTAAAAAGACTACTGCTCACTCACCAATATAATTTGTGACTCATATTTTCAAAATTGCAATGAACAGATTTCACCTCTCAAGTACTTCAGACGAAAGTTGGAATGATGTCTGAACGAAAAACTGAATATTTCATCTCAACTAGTAGCGACAGAAATTAAAATGAGCGTTGGGTCATTACAGACCCTCTGGGCATAAATAGTTTTATAAAGTGACATGTCCCTAGACACATATACTACAAAATACATATGAACGTTTTAATATTCAATGGAATGTAAATGTGTTATTCAGCCATTCATAAATACTATAGCACTTGAAGAACCATTTTATTCCTAGATAATTTGTCTGCAGGAGACCAAGTTCGAAGACCTACAACAAAATTGGAGAAACAGAAACAAAAAAAATGAAATTCAACTAATACTCGACCATCTTCTCATATCCAGATTTCACCCTCAGTGATGATTCGCTTTTTCCACATTCAACATGCAATGTTTAAATCCATCTCCATGACAGCGATTACTTTCCAATTTTCATAGATACAAATAACGCTCACCCAACAAAAACATATTTTTAAAAATGAAAGCACACAAAAAGGAATTGGGAAAAGTTTCGATCAACTAATAGAAGTATCGATACTAGAAATATATACCGCCGAAAGAGATATAAATCTGACGGTTGAACACTACTGTGAAGCAAGCATCATCAAGACAGCAACTGAATTTATCGGAAAAACATCTACCGTCGTTGGCCGAACTCCATTTGCTTGATGGAATGATGAATGCTGGGTTGCCATCAAACTCATAAACTATGCATTATCCAAGATGAAGAGTTATAACTCAGAAGAAAATATAATCAATGTCAGGAGACCCAGGACTCAGAAGAGAACGCGACAGAGTTCTATTCTGGTCCTCAATTATCGAAAAGCAATCATCCAGGACAACCTGAAAAATAGCTAATTAATTGGATAGTACATTCCATCGTTAATAAATCAAATTTCGAAAAACTTCACATAACGATATATAAAGTTGAAGATGGAATAAATTCTTTAATCAACTCCAGCCCCGACCCAGATGACATAGAGACTATATTTTTCGATATGTACAATCAGATACTCATGCAAATCTGTCTGTCTGTTTTTCCATTAATCACCTACTCATTACTCATGCAGATGTTCTTGTAATTTACATTACGACCAACCACGGGAACGTTGGATTTCCTGCTCAAAAATCAAGTGCATATTCTTCCCAAAGAAAAACTACACAGAGAAAGGTTTTGAGTCTTCATAACCAGTCTCTGGAGTTTATTGACGAGCACAAATATTTCTTAAGCACATCTGTTGGATATGTGCATTCCAGAATGGACTCAACCTGATGAAATCATCAGCAAGTCGACACTGGAGTGCTGATTTTACTACCCTCCTCAGAATTTGCAAGGCTTTAATCTGCTTCAGAACTGACTACGATGCAATTTTATATGGAGTCGAACATATTTTTTTGAGATCTTTCGTATAATATTGCTGAGAAATTGTAATGAAATCTCCAGTATCATTCAGAACATGATTCCAGAAAAAGATCATCATTTCGTGAAAATAGGCGAATAGGCGTAACGAAATATTTTTTATACTCTTCAGTAATATGGGTACAGATTTACTATTTACGAAAAAACCTTTATTTCGATAATAAACTCAAATTTAACAAAGTTTGAAGCAATTTTTCTTATATTTTGTCATTAGTGCGCGAAAACATCTCGCAAGTGTTATGGCGTCGGCTCTGACGCCACGATTAGGTAAACATGCCATTGCAGACCACAAAAATGAATTCCAAAGTTCATAAGTGGTGTTCAGTACCGCAGTGTAAAAACTAGTCAATCAGAACACCCAACAAATTGTTTGTACATGTTACAAACAAGAAAATAGTGAGAGATAAGTGTCCTAGTCCGACTTCAAGAATGGGGATATCAGGGAAATATATTAGCATTCATCAAACAATTCTTAAATCACAGGATGTTTCAAGTCCGTCACGCCGGAATACTATCACAACACAAAAGTCAGGAAAACGGCACACCGCAAGGCTCAATACTAAGCCCAACACTTTTTCTTATGACACTCAACGACGTCATTGTGTCCATGAAAAAAGCAGTCCAAGCAAGACTCTATGCAGACGATCTAATAATATTCGCTAAAGGTTAAAAACATTAATGCCCTGGAAACCACTTTACAGGAACAGATACATTCGCTCGAAACATGGTCTAAGACTACAGGATTTACCTTTTCCCCTGATAAAACGAAATGCATATTATTTTCGAAAAAGAAGATAGTAGAGACACCAACAGTCACATTATACAACATAAACTTAACTTTCACGAACAATATACAATTTTTTAGGGATGGTATTTCGATCAACAGCTCAACTGGAAAGCACACATCAAACATCTCACTCTTGTGTGTCACAAAAAGCTCAACCTTCTGAAATACTTAACCCATAAACAATGGGGCGCAGAGGGATCGACCCTCCTCACTCTATATGGAGCTCTCATACGTTCCAAGATTGATTATGGTTGCATTGAGTATGCCTCCGCAAAACCGTCAGTACCGAAACCTTTGGATAACCTTCATAATTCAGCTTTACGTACCATCCTAGGAGCTTACAGAACCACTCCTATAGCAAAGTTGGAATGTGAAATCGGAGAAGCATCCCTACAGCACAGAAGACAACAATTAAGGCTATCCTACGTGGCCAGAATAGCTTCACTTGAGAATGTTCCAACATATAGAAACACAATAACAACACGTTTTCTATCAGCATACGAACAACCAAGAACCGACCCACCTTTCTATGAGAGAATTCGAAGGTACATGAGGCCACTTCAAATGCAGATATTCCCCCCTC
>WOGP01007471.1:0-11737 GCA_015342065.1 Leptinotarsa undecemlineata
AGCTTTTTTTTGAAAATAACGATATGAAAGTATTGTTCAATTATATACTTGAGCTGCTCTTCCACTCAACCTCATAAAGCGCCATATAAAGGAATAGTGAATAAACAAAAAAAAAATAGGAAAAAAGCATTCTTAACCTTAACATAGTTATCGGGGGGTGTTCTGTTCTTTCAATAAAATCATTTGCAGATTCTTTTTGAACTTATGTACCGTTATCTCTTTCAAACTGTTCGGAATTCCATTGTAAATTTTTGAGATCTGATAACTCGAGATAGATAATATTTTGAAAAGAAACCATACTGATGGGTTGTATGAATTTATTCTGAATTAGAATAATGAAAAATACATATCTTTGAATTTATATCATCGTGCCTGATCATATTTCATCATACAGATGTCCTTGGGATATCGCTTCTGGATATACAGGGCTATTCAAATTCGTTTCTGTACATGGGGATCTCGTAAACGATAAGAGAGTGTCGAGTAAATTATGTTGTAGTTTTTGGATCGTAAACGTTCACTTCATACTGAGAAATTGAATTTCATTTCATATTTCGGGATGTTTCGGTAATATTTGATTATAATTGAGTGAATTATTCCCTTTTAAGTTATGGCCCTGAAAATTGGTTGACTGAGTTAAACAGAAACATAATAGAAACTTTCATGTCTCCATATGTTTCTAGAGAGTTTTTTTTTCAACTTTAGGTACCATTTCATATTTCCATTGCTCTGAGCGTTTTCTACAATGAACTTCGAATAAGAAAACCATTTATGATTATCTGAAACATATCTTCAACAAAAATATATTATATGTGTTTTGATGAGCAAAAAAAGAGATAATAGCAATAAAAGCATCCAAAACCAACACTATAATTGCAATTAAAATTGAAACGAAGTAAATTATATACACAAAAAAATTAATGGCGCAATAACTGTTCAAATTGGAGTCCTTCCATCTCGAGACAAATACTGGGCTAATATAATGGCCTGCAAGATCACCAGATCTCACTATTTTGGACTAGTTTCTATGGGGGTCATTGAAAAATAAGACTTACGCTAGCAGAGAGATAGAAAAAGGTAAAAATGGATATAAGTATATTTGAGATAATTATAAAAGGTTTTCCTATTCAATATTCATTGTGGAACACGCTTAAGGAGACGTGAAAGTTGCTATTGTGTTTTATTCAACTCAGCCAACCAATTTCCAGGTCCGTAATTAAAAATGGAATAATTCACACAATTATAATTGAGTATTACCCAAACATCCCGACATGAAAATTCAATTTAATTTCTCAGTATGAAGTGAACGTCGACGATCCAAAAACAACAACAAAAATACAGGTCCGTATCTAAAAATTTAAAGATGGGGATGGCCCAAGTCATATGACACCCTGTATAAAATATCCATGGACATATTCTGATAACCCACATCAAGTGCCAATGGCAAAATGTGCACAGATTTTCAATATGTCTGTGAATAAAGAAGTTATAGGTAAAAAAATTATTTGGGATTTTTTCGTTTTTTCAGTATATTTCCAGAATCAAAAGAGCTATATTCGATTTTTTGTTTTGAATAGGTCTCTCAAATACGCAACTTTGTCATAACTCAACCGATACTCTATCTCTTATCGTTTACGAGATCCCCATGTACAGAAACGAATTTGAATAGCCCTGTATATTGATAATACTTATGATTATATCGTGAGGAAAACATACTGTGATATCAGTGATAAAACTTCACTCAGATGTCAGAGGAATATGTTAATTGAGAAAACATTTAACTGTAATATTGTTATTTAAGCGTTCTTGGATGAATTGAGATTCGAATCCAACCAATTCTCTTCCTCTTACACCAATAATTTATTTACTGCACGTATTATTCACCGGCCATTTTAAAAATGAGGAGCCTGAGAAGATATTCTGGTGTTTGTGCTATCAAATTCTTTTTCTCACTGGTCATTTGTCATCGAATAATAACTCCAAATCTCATTTTCCATAAATGAGAGATCTTGAAAAATATAATAATTTTTTTCAGTTATATAGCGGGTGACATTGTTGACCGTTTGGGTTTTGAAATTAAAGAAAAAATAGGAATGAATGAAACATTTATTTATGGCGATGAATAAATACCTGCCTTTGATTTTTAGAAAATTGTTTCATATAAATGTTGCTCATGGCTACGCCAAAGATGGTTTATCCGTGAGCTCCAATTTTGACATACTTTTTCCAGAATTTCGGCCGGAATCTCGTCAATGGCAGCTGTAATGTTTTCTCTCAGGGTTGGAATTGGGGCTGGCTTGTGTTTGTACTCGAGAGACTTCACGTATCCTCACGAAAACAGTCTAGTGGGGCCAAATCGCATTATATTGGCGGCTAATGCTCCAAAACGTGAGACTGACTGATAACCAAACTCGCCTCTCAAAGTATCGTGTACCGTGTGGCATGTGGCACCGTTTTATTGAAACCACATATGTCCAATTTTTCCATTTTTGAAAAGAAAGTCGGTAATCAGTACATTGACTGTGAGTTTTACTGTTTTTGAAGAGGAACGCTCCCATAAACCACACCAAACATCTTTCAGGGTTCATCGGTAGCTCTTGAACTGCCTCTGGCTGCTCTTCACACCAAATTCGGCAATTCTGTTTGTTGACGTATCCGTTGAGCCAAAACTGACCTTCGTTGCCGAAGAGAATTTTTCGATAGAAAAATGAATCTTCATTCAACTTTTGTAAGGTCCATCCACCAAGCAAACGATGTTGTGGTACATCGTCTGGCTTCAGTTCTTTCAGTAGCTGCAGCAGCTTATGATTTCTTACCGATAACCTTGTATAAAAGTTTTCAGGTGGTCGAATAACACAAACCCAATTGTTGACAACGGCGACGAATCGCCATATCGCAATCTTTATTGACACTGGCCTGTAGAGCAGTAATATTCTCCTCGGTATACGCTTTTCGCATATGATTAATGTCCAATTAAGTGAAACATGTGCAAAATTTGGCAACAATAGCTTGAATTACCTGTTCGGTGGGACGAATTTTGATAATGAAATTCAATTATTTGCTAACGTTATTTTGTATTATTCCATTGTATTACTTGAAAAAACATTTTCAAGGTGCATTTCATTAGTTCAGACTGACATTGTTTGATATGATATAAATTGATTCAAAATCTCTGAAAGAATCTTTAAAATTTTAAAAGATTTGCTGAGAAATAACAAATTATATCAAGCAAAAAAACTGAAATTACAATGATCTAAAATACAAGCAACAATCAACAAATCATAAAGTGAACTATCAACACGAGATGAAAATTAAAAATTATTAACAAGAAATGAAAATCAAAAACCAAAAGTTTCGAAGCCAAGTTAATTCACGACGTTTCGATTGTTAGTATTCACAATTGACTTCTGATGATAACTGCACTTATTCCTCTGAGAGATCACTATTTATGGGCCATTCGAGTACTTTCACTCATCTCCGCTTTACTTTTTTCGCTTCACTGGTTTAGTGGGGTTCATTCGAGTGATTTCACCTATCCCTTCCCTCTCTTTGCTTCATCGGTTTTGCAGGAGCTGACCGTTTGGCGAGAGTTGGTCGTGTTCTGCTTGATTGCAGGTTTCTATATGTTGCGTATCTCTACGCTACTTGATGTTATGTTGATGATATTCCTGATTTGCTAGTTTCTCCTCGCTGTGTGTATTTCTTGTGCTCGGCAATCGGCAATGCGAACTTCCAATGTCCTCTTAGTTTCACCGATGTATGATTCTCCGCACTCTCAATGTATCCGGTAAATGCAATTCTTGGAATCGCAGTCCGCATTTGGTTTTCGTGAGGCTGCTACGGATAGTGTTCCCAGATCTGAAGCAGGTTCTGATGTTATACTTGGACCCAATCCTTCTTATCCTTTCCGAAAATCCTCTGATGTAGGAAAATACAGGTAATGATTCTGGTGGCTTCTCTTTCTTGTGAGACTCTTGCTATCTTCTAGCCCAAGCCTGTTCCACCATCGCTTTGGAGTAACCATTCCGTTGAAGGTCATTTTTGATGATGCCTATTTCCTTTTCAAGACCTTCTCCTGTATTACAGAGTCCGAAAGCACGATCTACTAGAGTCTTGATGATTCCTCTTTCACTCGATTGATGGTGGTTGAATTCCTGGTTCAGATACTGTCCCGAGTGAGTAGGTTTTCGATATAAAGATGTTTTCCATTTAGTGTCGGTCCTCTTCACCGATACGTCTAAGAATGACAATTTGTTGATGACTTCCCCCTTCATTATGGAAGTGATAGATGGACTTACGTTGTTGATGTGCTTCAGGAAGGTGTCTACTTCTGCATTCCCATGGTTCCATATTATGAATCGTGTCGTTCACGTATCTTAACTAGACTCGGGGCTTCTTCAATGGCCAAAGTTTTAACCACTCCAAATATATGTTGGCTATAACCGGCAAAAGTGGCGATTCCTCATCTTGCGTAAAGAAGGACGAACCTACATATGGAATATCATGATTAAAAACCATAGTAAATTTTCACCGAAAGAATAAGTTTTTAAAACAATCTTAACAAAGCTGTAGTAAACAAACACAAAATTATAAACACTTGTCGGTGTTCCTCGTGCAAACAAGGTGGGTATCTTCAGGATACTGATATTGATACTGATATTTACTCAAATCCTACTTTGCTAATTACTGGGGAAAAATTGACTGACTGGAAGTTTGTACTTTATCTTCAATTGAAGACCAACGGAAGGCAGAAATAGCTGTCTGTCGGTTCGCACTTTGAATCGAAGAAAACTTGCAGACGGCGAAAAAATATTAATTTCATCTTGAGGCAACTACGAAGTTGAGGCAGTGCCTTGGGGCAAACCAAGTATCACCAAATATTTTTTTCCAGATTCCAAGATGAAGTGTGATCCACCGTCTCGACTCCACGACCAGGACGCTCGGAGTGGGGCGTCGGCGAGCACGTGGATGTCGCGCGTTTCGTCGCCCTGCCATGAGTAACCTGCCGAAGAGCGTGAGAGTTGCGACGGCGTCTTTCAATGGTAAACAGCGTCGCCGAAAAGCACGTGGTGTCACGACGCTGATGTACGCCGCTCAACAGGGGAACGTCGAAAACGTTAAAGAAATAATAAAAGTTCAGGTTAGTGTGTCACTGTGAGTAGGTTAGTAGAGTGTGTTGTTTGCGTGTAGAATAAGGAACGAGTTCTTGAATAATTGCGAAGTGTTGGCTCTAATCGTGGTTATTATACAGGTTGGGTTATCGAAAACTCACCGGGTAAGAACTTCTCACGAAAATATAGTTCAATCAGTGAAGGAAATATACTACGATAATGTATAATTTTGGCAAACAGCAACGATTTGCAAAAATATCTGTCAAAGTTGACCCAGCAACGCGAGTTGTTTTCACCCTGGGGGTGAAAGTTCCTTTCTTAAACTGAAACTAAACTAAAAATGCTACATTGAAAATAAGTAAGGAATGAATTGACTAATTCTAAGCAACTTTTGTTTCATAGTTTTTTTGTGAAAGTCAATATTTTTCTATTCATTCACAAGGAATTTCTCAATCTCTCAAATAATTAACCCATGTTTTCAGAAGGTTTTTTTGGAATAAGTTAAAAGTATTTCATAAAAAAAACGTTCCCCGAAACCATGTAGCTCATGGAGAACGGAAAAGGTATAGAGTGTGTGTGGACCCATAGTCCGGTCAATTTAGACATTAGAAGTTACCTACACTCCCACCAAGCTGAAAATCAGTAAGATTGTTTGAAATATGATTAAAAATAAAATTTGGATGTTCCCCATCTTTCCCCTGTACGGAAAAATTTTTATTCAACTTCAAAAAATTAGTTTTTCGTGATTTTCCGCAAAAAGTTTAATCATAAAAATACTTCAGACAAAAATTGTAGACCATAAAATTATCTACAAGAAATGTGAAGATAGTTTCTTTCCTACGAGCCACCGTTTTTGAGATATAACGATTCAAAAAGTTGTAATCGTCATAATATGCACACGTTTCCACGCCATCTATGAGGTAGTGTACTTAGCGCGTTTTATTTAACGTGGTTTCCCCAGTAGGCGTATTCCATGAATCAGTTGTGATATTGTACAATTCGAAACTATTGCAAAATAATGGATATTAGCAGAGATTGAAAAGATAAAAGCAATTTAACTTAAAAAAGTAGTGAAATGTATGTGTTCGAGCCGTAACTTTCAAATTCTTCTTCTTGATCTTCTAGTTCGTCTTGTTCTTCTTCTTGTTCTTCTACATCTTCATCCTGAGTACATGTGAAATGTCTTAATAGAGATGTATCGCATGTCGCCTCCTTCAATATTAGAGCACGACCGGCCTTGTGTACATGCCAGAAAACAAAACAGCCCGGCTTTTCTGCAACAACATTTAGCACTGCTCCCTTTTTGCAGTTGTAAAAAAATTTGTTCAGCAGTTTTTCCGGCGCAGGTGGAAGTAAAATTTGGTTATAATGAATTGTTGATCAAGTTCCAACCTCAGTCTAGGGTCTAGCTGATAACCAAGCCACACTTGAACTTGGTAATACACTCGAAAAAGATTTGATGTGCCGCTACTGAAGTTGGTGGAAGACAAGGTAATTGTACTTATTTTTTATTTTTGGTATTTTTAACGAAACATTCATATCTATACTTATCTGAGCAGGTAGTTTTTTAGAAGAAAGCGAATGCTGTTAGTGATAATTTCTTGTCGAGATGAATTACTATTCTTAAAAACTCCAGCAGATTGAACAAAATTTTGTTTTTGACACATTTTAAAAAATGTTATTTTACCCCTCCTGTAAAATAGAGATGTCGTATGACACCCAGTTATTGCGTGTATATGATAAATATATTTCCGATTGATGTTGAGCTTTTCCTGGTTTTGAGAAGAAAATAGTTTTTTCAGTTGGAGTTCGAGCATTTAGTAATACTAGTAAGTACGAGTACAACTTTTACAACTGTTTCAATCATTATATCTCAAAAACGGTGGCTCGTACGAAAAAAAGTATCGAATCCTTTTTTTAGACAATTTTATGGTCTACAATTTTTGTTTCGAATGTTTTTATGATAAAACTTACCGTTTTGATGGAAATCGCGAAAAACTAATTTTTTAGACCTTTGACTTTGAATAAATTTTTTTCCATACAGGGGAAACATGGGTAACTTCCAAATTTTATTTTTAATTATATTTCAAACAATTTTACTGATTGTCACCTTGGTGGGAATTTAATTTTTGGTCTAATTTGATTTGACCGTACTATCAATACAAACGCACTAATAGATTGTGGAACAGTTGAATTTGAACATTCATCTTAATTTTTGAACAATCCACGGTTAATTTGTAAATGAAGGAGTGGACACATAAATGAATAAATAAGTGAATAAATCAATATATTTTCCTGAATAATTCTGAACTAATTTTCGATAAATGATGACATGAATGACTTCTTCAACTTAATAAATCTTGCATGCTTGATAAAAATATTA
Source organism: Leptinotarsa undecemlineata (assembly GCA_015342065.1). Taxonomy (NCBI): domain Eukaryota; kingdom Metazoa; phylum Arthropoda; class Insecta; order Coleoptera; family Chrysomelidae; genus Leptinotarsa; species Leptinotarsa undecemlineata. The sequence goes on from WOGP01007471.1 coordinate 7,495, forward strand.
CCCCTGCGGTTGAATGCACTTTCGAAATAATGATTCAATATTGTCATGGCAACTTTGTCGCTTGTCTTCTCCAAAAGTTTCTATAAACAGTTGTAACTGACTATGTCTGTGAAACAGAAATATATCGTGTTAAACGTGGGTTACTGAGAAAAACAAATTCACAATAACAAAGTGAAAACCTGTGTGTGATTCAAGAACATTCGAGAATATCATTTAGCAGGTATAATAATCACAATATCAATTATTATCAATTAATAATTAATTAGTGAACAAGAGCTTACTAATTTGAAGACTAGAAATAGCAATCACAAAAATTCTGCCTCTTATATACAGGGTCCTTCATAAAGCGCTTTCTATCTTTAAATTTGAACGAAACAAATTTTTTGTGAGATATAATCGAAATATTTTATTTCTTTGAACGACCAAATGTTGCCATTATGTGTGAAATATAACATCGTTCAAATGTTTGCAACAACTTTTCTGGGTGGACCGCATCCAAAACGTCCAATTTTTCATGACTCTGGCGGGTTGGCATGGGTTATGTTGGCTTTGAGATGTGGTTTATTCGCATACACCTGCGTCTTAAAAAAACCACACAAGGAAAAGTCTAATGGAGTCGAATCGCACGATCTCGGTGGCCAGTTCACGTCACCTCCATGTGAGATGACCATGCCCTTGAGATGCTCGTGCAGAATTCCAATGCGGTATGAGCTGTGTGATACGTAGCGTCGTCCTGTTGAACACACATGTCGTTGGTGTCCAGATCATTCAATTCAGGCCAAAAGAATTTGGTAATCACTACCCTATAGTTAGGTTAGGTCAAAAGTGAGTGGGTTTATTCGACCCTCCACCGCAACTCGAAAGGGTTTATTATGGCTCACACTCGACCAAATAAACCCAGCTTCTTGACGAACCCGATTAGTTTGTTTGGTGAGGGGTCATTCAGGTCAGATGGTAAAAAACGGATCTGTTGAATTCTAAAAGCCTGATTCGGTCCCCAGCGGGGCAGGCACAAAGTATGTGCTCGGCTGTTTCATCATTTTCCAAAACTGTTGCAAGACAGACACACACTGTCTTCCAACAGTCCGAGTCTCTGTCTCTGCGACATTGACCTGTGAAAAGGCCTTTGAGACATCGTAGTTCATCCTTACTGTAGTCCAACAACTATTTGGTATCAAGCTTCGAAGGGTGAATAAACGCCTTGGAGTTAGCGAATCCTGGAAGTTTCTGCCGAAGTCCATACATCTTCTTGCCATCCAGGTGTTGAATCTTTGTTTGACAAAGCCTAAAGCGATGCAAGGAATTACAAGTTCTGGTCCGATTAAGCTGCTTGCAGTATCCTCCTCTGCAAGGGAGTAGGAGCCTCTTTGCCTTTCAGGCCAGTATGGCCAGGAATCAAGACCAGAGACAAGCTGTAAAGTCTTCCTATCGAGAAGAGTCGTTTTTTGGCAATTTGCTACCAATTTGGACGTTGCTCGATAGGAGCCAAGAACTTCCAACGCCGCTTGACTGTCCGAGAATATCTTTTCGACTTATGTATCAAGTTGGATTCTTCCAATCTTTCCACATACAATTGAATATCGTGAATTTTCGCTTGAAATACTGTCGCAAACATTCCTAGGTAGGTTTATATCTCTGTTCTGGGTCTGCGACTGAAAACACCTGCACTAGAACCGGAAGGTGTTTTTGATCCAACTGTGAACCCCAACAACTATCTGCTCTTGAATATTTTCTTCTCCTGGAGGATCCACTCCTCTCTACTCGAAAACAGTACTTTATAAGGCAGTTCGTAGTTGACAGTTGGAGGCATAAATTCAGAGGTCATTTCCAGAATGCTGTGACTTCTAGTGTCAACCAACAGTCTGTTGCACTCCGCATTAAATTGATATGTGCAATTGCACAAGTCTATATGCAGTCCATCCAGCCTCTCTCTTCGACCAACCTATAGTGCTCGCCTTTAACAGTGATGGCCTGGCAACATCGTTCTGGAAGAAATATGGGCGATAACACTGCCAGCCCAAAATTCATCCTAATCAGTGACTTTTCAGGATGCATTGGACGCTCTTGAATCTCGTGTGGAATGATATCATTAGTTTATTCTCGTACCAATTCAAATGGGTACGTGAATGGGCCTCATAGCTGAAGATGGTTTGTCGATGAAAATTAGGGTCAGTTGCCAACTGCACGAGAGCCCATTCAGCGATCACACGATGTTATCTATGGTCGTTCATCTTCAGCTACTGGGTCAAATGAATTTTGTACGGGTGCAGGGCTAGGTCACGACGCAGAATTCGCTAAGTTATGGCCTGCCAAAGACCGAGCTCTTATGAGCGTGCCAAATCGACTACTTTGGATTCTCCTTCACACTATCACAGACAGCGGCAATGTTCTCAGTAGTATTGTGTTTCGTCGACGTACAGGTATTTGTCGATCAATTATTGAACCAGTGGACTCAAATCCTCCACATCGCAGATAGTCTCAGCCCTTCTCCATCGGTTCATTTAGTTACGAGTCAAAATCTTCCCCTAAGGATATCCCTTTACTATCTGTACCACTACTATTTCTCCCATGATAGTTATGTATAGTAGTCCTCTTCTAAGCATGCAGTCCAACCACATGCAGCTTTTGTCATCGATTATTCGTCTTTTCGACGCCTGGATGATTGTTACAACACACTAATTAACAATCAATTTGAAACTGTATTTTCCTAAAGGAGTTGGTCAAAAGATTCAGATCATTCTGAAGACTCAATAAATGTAGGGCAAGAGGAATTCGTATCCCCTGATTCACGAATGTGTTTGATGAAGCTACTTTTCCAAAATTCTTTAAATATACTTATAAGGTTTGTTCTGGTTCTAACATTCCAAACTATTTGGAAACTATGCATGACATGCTGCGTACAAACAATAAATCTCAAACAGTCCGAAATAGTCTCGGACACTTGTTTAAACCAGAAAGTTTTTGAGGAGACCACTGTGCCACCTATCGTATATATGAAGAGATAAAGACGAGAAAATACTATTGAACATGTCCATTTTGTTATGTAGCGTATCCTTATAGTCAGTTCAGATGTTATCTACCCTCAATCATCAATTATTCAATTCAAATAAATGAAAAAAAATCCTAGCGAATAGCCCAAACAAATTTCCATATGAATGCGCATGAGCAACGGGAACAGTTCTCAACAGTTCAGCCTCGAAAGCGGCAGTCGAAACCAGAATAGAGGATTAATCAGTCCGAAATCATCCTCAATAAACCAGAACGCTCTATAACAACTGCGTATGATCCTGACGTCTACGTCTACGAAATTCAGGTTCTAGGATGTCAGCATCATGCGCAGTTGATATAGAGCGTTCTGGTTCATCTAGGATAAGTTCGGATTGATGAATCTTCTGTTCTGGTTTCGACTGCGACATGATCATAAACTGTCTTGAACCGATCTGAATCGTTCTTGCTCTCGAGGGTGAACTGTTGAGAAATGTTCCCTTTGCTCATGCGCATATTTACGATAGATGACACACTAGTCTCCTCAAAATGTGTTCTGGTTTAACCAAGTGTCGTATGTTAGAATCAGAACAAACCTAATATAAAAACAAGAACTTGAGGCATACCCACACATTTCCTAAATAAAAGTGAAGAATCATCTGAAACTAGTTTTGTATAGAGTTCATTTTTCCAAATATTTCATAAACTGAAAGAGAAATAAATTTACAGTAAGAACCATGAACCCAGATCTCATAATTTTTTAAAAAGAATTTCTAAACAGTGAAGTTCGAGATGTACTGGGTTGTACCGCTCTTGGTGGAATGAATTGTGCTAAGTCACTTGAACACCTTCCGTGGAAATATCTATAGAAGAGATACAAATATCCCAGCTTTCTTCGATATTCCAGACCATCAATGTTGTAAGTGATTTTCGTGTCTCCAATCAAGCGGATAATAATAATAATAATATTATTGCCCTACAGGTAACACCCACTTACAGGATATAATTAAATACATCAGTACTGATAATAGATAAAATAAATTAACAAATCATGTTCATTCTTGACATGCTATATGAATATAACATAACAATGATATATAACTTTGAATAGAAAACGAAAGAAAGAAAACTAAAACGAAAGAAAAAAACTGATAATAAAACTATTCGTTAGCTCTACTTGGTAAGAGTGGTTATAATAACTGACTCTCTTACAACACAAAAAAAAACAGTTTTGATATCACTTCAAGATTTCCATTGC
>WOGP01007472.1:0-11737 GCA_015342065.1 Leptinotarsa undecemlineata
CGGTAATCGATCCAGGCCATAGAGAGGTTACGCTTATATTGTATCGAGTCCTGCGTTACACATCTATCGATGAGCAGGTTTTCTTTACATCCAGCGACTCCTCTCTTCGACCCTCTCTGCTCATATATCCGTTTCAACATTCGGTCAACTACGCTGTGTATAAGATGCTTGTAAACAACTTATAACATTTATTATTATTATCAAAATTGGGTGCTCGGAATTCGGTGAAGTCGACGTCGGCCGTTTATTCCTGGTTCTGATTGGCGAATGTTCTACCGGTGATAAAGCTATCAAAGTGCTTGAAAAGATGGTAGGTAATCGGTTGGCTAGGGATCTGGGGAGTATGGTGGGTGACGCAGAACGATGCTCAATTCGTTCAATTTTCGGACAGTGATTTATGACACGTGCGAAAGGGAGTTGTTATGGATCAGGTCTTAACTCTTCTGTTGGCCAGTGCCGGCTGCTTCTGACCCAATTTTCGGTAAATTTCGTCAATTTCTTTACAAAAGGACTCTGCTCTGATGGTCCGGCCCGGTTGTAGAAAGTTATAGTGAATCACACCAGCCGCTGAGCACCATAGGATAGGTTAGGTTATGTCTAAAGTGAGTGGGTCTATTCGATCCTTCACTGCATCCCGCAAGGATTTACTGTGGCGCACACCTATTCAAACTCGACAAAATAAACTCAGCTTCTTAACGAAGCCGATTAGTTTGTATGGTGAGCGGCCTTTCACGTCAAATGGTGAGAGTAGGGCTCGGCCGACACACCCTGTCTTCCAACAGTCCAAATCTCTGCATATGATGATTCTAATCAGGCCGTAAAAAGGTCTGTTAGACATCATTGTTCATCCTTACTGTAGTCTGTAGTCTAACAACTGTTTAAAGCTTCGAAGGGTGAATAAACGCATTGGAGCCAATCCTAGAAGATTCTCCCAGTAGTCCATAAATCTTCTTGCCATCCAGGTGTTCAATGTTTCTTCAGCAAAGCCTAAAGAGATGCCAATGGCAGGTTCTGGTTCGATGAAGCTGCTTGCAGCACCCTTCTTTACAGGAGAGTCAGCAGCCTCATTGACTTCCAGGCCAACATGGCCAGAAATCCAGACCCAAGACAATCTGTTAAATCTTTCTATCAAGGAGAGTCATTTTTGACAATTTGCTACCAATTTAGACGTTGTTCGGTATGAGCCAAGAGCTTCCAACGCTGCTTGACTGTCCGAGAATATTTATATTGACTGCGGTGTATGCGGTGTATGCGGTTGGATTCTTCCAATCTCTCCGCACACAATTCAATAGCGTAAATTTTTGCTCGAAATACAGTTGCATAGGTTCCTAGGCAGGTTGATATCTCTGTCCTAGGTGTGCGACTGAAAACACCTGCACCAGAACCAGAAGGTGTTATAATCCATCTGTGAACCAACAACTATCTGCTCCTTATATTTCCCTCTCCAGGAGGATCCAGTCCTCTCTACTCGGGAACAGTACTTTATGAGACTGTTCGTAGTTGACAGTTGAAGACATAAAGTCAGAGGTCATTTCCAGAATGCTGTGACTTCCAGTGTCAACCAACAATCTGTTGCACTCTGCATTTGATTTATTTGTGCAATTGGCAATGTGCACAAGTATGTATTCAGTCCATCTAGCCTCACTCTCTAGAAAAATATAGAGAAGAGGTAGATCTAGAAGGATCTCCATGGCCACTGACGGTGTGGCACCACTGATAGTCAGCCAAGCCTGTCTTTGTAAGCCAGAGAGCTTCGCCTGGGCCGTTTTCTGTAAAGTCTTCGGCCACCAGGCAATTGCACCACAAGTGATCTTTGGTCTGATAATCATCACACAAATCCAATGGATTTGTTTGGGACCTAAATCCGAGTTTTGACACAAATTCTTCGATATGTCCATCGGGACAATCTGGCTTTGTGTGAAACTTTTTCCAAGTGACCGTTCCAGGTGAGTTTTTTCTCAAGAACCATGGCAAGATATTTCACCTCCGTTCAAAAAGAAATGACCTCACCATTGAAGGAAAGTGACGTTAGATGATCCAATTTTCTCCTCCTGGTGAAGGGCACAGTTTTGCTAGAGTTGACAGACATCTGCTCCCTCTGGCACCAACTGTGAACCACGTCCATCGTAATTTTGAGGATATTACACGCTAGCCTTCTCGACTAGGACCATGGCAAGACAAAGTCATCTGCATAAGTTTGCAAATCTACTTTTCTTCTGTCGAGGGCATCAAGCAGATTATCCATCAGGAGCGACTACAGAAGAAGAGATAGTATCTCGCCTTGAAGGCAACCCCTGGTGACCCTGAATCTAATGGCCTCGCTTTGAAGAGTCGTTTAACAGGTGTTTAACAGGATGGCATAGATCCTGCCAGTTATGGTCGATTCTATACCTTTCCTAGCCAGATATTTTAGTAGTGAATTGTCAAATGCTCCTTCAATATAGAGAAATACAGCAACCACCCTAGAGTAAGCATGATCATTTTTGGTGGGTTTTTGCCTCTGGGAAATGCCTGGATGGCTTATTGGTGTTCAACCACTGTCCTGAATTTCTCCTGTTGTCGTAGAGGATCTAGTTTTCATCATACGTAATTTCCGATCCAAAACAGAATCGCTTTGGTAGCGCATAAACAAAGAATAATAGACCTGGAGACGTCAAAATTTCTGTCGATTTTTCAAATCATTGAGCACTTACATTTCGAGCTTTTTGACCCTTTTCTTCCGCCCAGTTCTTCCGCCATCCCACGCACCATTTGTGATGGGTCAGTCTCCACCAGGCTTCTCAAATCCTCATTGTGAATTACTGTAGGTCGACCACTTTGGGGCTCATCTACGATGTTAAAATCTCTGGAACGAAATTTCGCAAATCAACGTCGAACAGTGCGTTCATTAACACCATCATTGACAAATGCCTGGTAATTTTTCAGGATGTTTCGGCAGCGCTTTCTTATATGAATATGAATTCGTAACTGCATGATATAGTGGTAAGCTGATAAGAGGCAATAAATCAATATTTGAAATAAATGAACAGCACCAATGTATAGAGTACAAAATTCTCTATAAATACAAGAGACAATAGAATAAGTATTCATTGACATATGAAGCTACAAAAATACATCACATTAAAACGGAAAAAACTTTCGAAGCAACCTTATAACTAATTTCGAAGAAAGTTTCAGTGGAATCAAAACGACGTAGTGTCAATTCTCAAGAAAAGTTCATTGTGTTGCTGACGGCGACTGATCAAATAAATCACAACTCAATAAACGCTAATTGACAAATAAAATTTAGTTAATTTTCAAGGCGATAATAATTTTCAACTCGTCTGGCATGTTTCGAAGGAATACTGCAATAACTGTTGCTTGAGTCAGAGTCTCTTATATAAAAATAAAGAATTTGAAAGCCGTTGTTTCTTTCAAAATACAATAATTCAATAAAATTAATCCACTTGTTTTACTGCATAAAAAGAAAAATAAAACAATAAATGAGAATTTAAAAAACTATGAAGTAGTAGAAAGCCCAAAACTTTCTTTCCCAAAAATTAGTCACTCCTAAAAATATTACCCTTTTAATTTAAGAAAGATTCCTTTGGCTGGGATCTAATGAAATAAGCGAATGAATTCCATTACAATGTCATCGATGATATGAATATATTAAATTCATTCCGTGACACAAAGCCGTAATTTATAAATGAATTGTGTGTTTTTTCTTATAATTTCATTCAGAATGGTACTGAAGAGCCCTAAGGCAAGTGTCTTACTGCGAAACATCGATGAGGGTGACAGTGTTCCATCAATTTATACCATTCATTCAATATACTGCGTAGAAGTCCTGTGAGTGAAATCTGATTTAATTCCACAACGAATGTTTGGAATACAAGCTGAGTAGAGAAAAATGTTTTTGTATGATTCAGGTTTGATAAAAGTATTTGTTTCGAAATAATTTTTCTTTCGTGTAATCCAATGTTTAAATGAAACTAGCTGTCTCAGGAAGGCTTTTTCTTCCAATTTATGTCTGAAAGTTTCTTCTTTGCTTGATCTACAAATATATGTATGTACAAGTATATGTAAAATTACTTGAATTGAAGGGGTGATATATTCAGGAGTGATTAATTTTTGGGAAAGAAAGTTTTTAGTTTATACAAAAAAAGGATGAGGGAATCTTCCAAAGAAAGGAAGGAAGTAATCAATTTGAAATTAAGTAACTCTATACATAGATGTGTAGATCATGCAAAGAAGTAACTTTCAGACACAAACTGAAAGAAAGTCTTCCTTAAACAGCTACTTTCATATAAACATTGAATTACACGAAAGAAAAAAATTCTTTCCTAACAAATACTTCTATATGAACACTGAATTATACAGAAGATATGTTTCTCTACACAGGTTGTATTTCAAACATTCGTTGTGGAATAAAATTCAGATAGCATTCACATGAGTTCTACTTTAAATAAATAGTAACAAATTGCACTTACATGGAACACTGTAACATATATGTTACATTTATGTATACCTCACTGGTATACATATATGTTTCGCCTTAAGGCACTTGCCCCAAGGCTCGTCAGTACCAAATTGGATAATATTATAGAAAATAGACACAATTCATTCATGAATTACGATTTTGTATCTTCTGTATAATTCAGTGTTCATATAGAAGTATTTGTTTCGAAATAATTTTTTTCTTTCATGTAATCAATGTTTATATGAAAGTAGCTGTTTCAGGAGAACTTTCTTTCAGTTTGTGTGTCTGAAAGTTACTTCTTTGCATGATCTACACATCCATGTATAGATTTATCCATGTATATATTTTTAAATCGATTATTTCCTTCCTTTCTTTGGAAGATTTCCACTTATTAATAATAATAATGACTTTATTCACAACGTATACAGATTAGAGTACAATTAGAACAAAACATGTGAACAAAGTGATTTGGCGATAAGAGCAGAGCTCTTGTTTCGCAAGAAGTTATAAAGAATACGTCAGTACATGAATATTTGTATAAAAATATGTATGGCCTTCATGGAGTAGAAACTACAAAACATTTTATTAAATTTTGTGAATTTGGTGTTATAGTTAAGCAAATTATATTTTTGCTTGAGCTAAAATAGGCCGATTAAATACTAGACAAACAAAAAGTAAGAAAAATAGATAAAACCTTAGACAAATATTACACGTTCTATAATATATTTTTCGATTCCATAGAGGAAGCCTGAAAATCAGCTATCAAGCCCAAGACAACAGGCACGCAAAGGAGGTTTACAAATAAGGTAGCAGGCTCGCGTGTTAATAAAAAAATTATTTTTTCAAATGAAGAAATACATGTAAAGTGAGTTCGAATTATATCATGCCCGCGAATAGATCAAGCAATAATGTTGATATATCAAGGAAGTTACGTACAGCGCCATCTGCCCGCGAATAGATCAAGCAATAATATCGATATATCAAGGAGGTTACGAACAGTGCCATCTGCTCGCGAACAGATCAAGCAATAATGTCGATGATTCTGTCTTGAGAGTTACAAACATACTGACATACAAACAAACATACATACATACAGGTGAAGCCAATATAAAACTTGTAAAAACTGCAATAATTTCATGAAATTAAAATATTACTGAAAAAATTCATTTTCAAGGAATGAAATGAAAAAAAAAGTAAATATTTATTATCAATAAGTTTCATGAATGTTGCCGTTACTACGTGGTAGGAGACCATCATGAAAAATGAGAATTGAAACTTTCTATGTTTTTATGGCACTTGTATGTGTAACCAACGTTACTGCAGTTTCGTCCTACAAGGACGTTTTCAAAGGAATTCAATAAACTCCTTATTCGTGGGCGCCAGGCTACAAAACAGTTTTCTCACATTTCATAATATGAATAGTTGAACAACACTCCAACAGATAAATTAGAAACAATATTGATCTGTTTCAGATATTGGATCTTTTGAACTCAAAAGAATATGCTAGAATCATAAGATCAAGAATAAAAGATGACGTGACAAATTCGGATCCTTTATATTACGGAGCAGAATCATATTCCAAAATAAATCACGGTACAGCTCATCTCGCAGTATTATCACCAAATGGAGATGCCGTTTCAGTTACCAGTACAATTAATATTTAGTGGGTACGTTAGTTCAGTCAAAGATCATTTTTGAACTGACACATTCACTCTTTGCAGTTTTGGGGCTGGCATCACTTCAAAGCAAACTGGAATAGTACTCAACAGTGTTATGAATGATTTTTCTTTCCCAAACTCTACAAACTATTATGGTTTAGTTGGATCGCCTAAAAACAAAATGGAACCAGGAAAAAGGCCGCTTTCTTCCATGGCACCATCTATTTTGATAGACGAGAAAGGCAATGTGAAAATGGTTGTTGGGGCAGCAGGAGGACCTAAAATAGTAACCGCCGTCGCACAGGTATTTCATGAGATCATTCAACACTTATTCCTAATGATGGTTTAATATATTTAAAAAAATGTCATCTACAAATGAGAAATATGAGAACATTTTTCACTCAACGACATATACAGAAATTTCACAAAGGTATATTAACATTTACTAACTGGTGAAACCAAAGCCCATAAACAATACATTCGTTTGATATGCCGAACAACACTAATTAATTCCTGGACTAAACTGTAGTGGAACATAGTAGGTAAAATCAATGAAATGAGAACCCCGCTCGCGAAGGTTCCATCTGAGATCAACAGAAAACTCAATACACGAATATTTAAGATAAACGAGGATCCCAAAGGAGGCATGTTGCAAAAGCAAGCTTAGTCATCAAGACAAACCAGTGACCATGATATAAATATGTAATTAAGTTTAAAGAATTATATGCATATTTTTTTTAAAAAAGATTCAATAAATGACACCAGTTTACTTTTCAATAACTTGCCTAATACAAAAGTGGTTTGGCTATTAGAAACACCTAAAATACTATATTATTGAATGGGCGAGAAATGTGGTCATTACTCGTGAGAATGAAGCGTATTTATGTTAAGCCCTCAGAGAGTTTACTGTACTAATACCTGTCCTGGTTTAGGTAAAAACGCAAGTAGAAAAGGGTCGACGAACGTTACTGACAATTTACCAAATTCAGGTACAGGTAAACCAAAAAAAAAATAGTTTTCTTCATCTCTTGAAGACGCCAATTCGGTAGGTGAAATGCGCGTCAAGAAGAGAACTGCAGTTATGGTAATTGAGAAAAATGCTTGTTTTGGAAAAACAATTGATGGCTTTTCAATAATCATAGAAAAAGATAATTACTCTTCTTTGCCTATAATTCCATAATTCACTTTATCTTCAAAATCTCACAACATTCAAACCAATCCTTCCATAAACATCTATAAGCCTTCATGACAGAAATGCTCTCCCAATAATATTATCGTAGGTAGAATTTATCATTGAGGACATCATTCAAAGACTCGAATTTGAAAAGTTCTGAAACATTACTTTTTGAATAACAAGTTACAATTTCCAGGTTATAATGAGAAACCTATGGTTTGGAGATAACCTTAAAGAGTCTGTAGATGCACCCAGAATACATCATCAGTTGTTTCCTATGCAAATTGAATATGATTATGGAACCATACAGGTAAAATTTTTTTTTTTCAAATTACAAAATGGAAATGTTTAGTCGCTACTCAAAAAATAAACTTTCAAACTAATCATAAATGTTTCACTACATTCAAAATATTAATTTACATGTACCTACGTACAATAAATTGTTAACCAACCAATCATTAATTGAAAAAATGAGAGAAAGAAATTAATTATTCGTGAAATATGTAAAGAAATCAAGGAAAAAATCGATATGTAACTAATAATACATAAATTCCCTTAATAAAAATTAGTAATTCAAAAAATCAAGTATTTTAACATAATCTCTTTCCATTCAGTAAGCACTTTTAATTTGAAAAGTAAACTATAGAATGTAATAGTAATTACCATGTCTGGAACTAACTTAAAATTTTATACACAACTTATTACCTTCTGAATACAAGAATTGCAATCCATCTGATTTCTTTTTGCTTCTCATAACCTCCAACAGAATCTGATGAAATTTCATAAAAGAAACCAAAATTACAGGACAAAGAAATAGTGTTGTTTACAAATGCTATTTTGCAAAATTTGAATTTGCCTTCTCAAAAAATTACGATTGAGTCATTCAGGTCATAATTTCAGTATTTTACAATTTGAGCAGAAAATGTACTTGAAAAATTAACCTCATAGTTTTGAATGAGCTTCAAATGAAAAATTCAAATGAAAAAAGGCTTACTTTTATTGCAACAAATTTGCATTTGTTTATCAACTATTTGTGCAATATTAAAAATCAATATTTTCACTAGTAAATTCATACTTATTTTGAATAGTAATAAAATATTCAAACTATTTAAATTTGCGCAACTTGCCTCAAATTGTAAATTACTCTGAATGGATTCACGAATAGAGTCACACTTCAATCATAATTTTCTGAGAAGGTGAACTCATTTTGTATAATGGCACTTGTGAACTATACCAAAACTTAAGGATATTGTCATATTTCATTTTTTTTCCAGCAAGTTATAGATGGTCTGAGATCTCTAGGACACAAACTGTTCAGAAAACAAGGAGCCATAATTTGTGCACTTTTAAAAAAAGGAGCTTATATTATTGGAAATGCAGACTACCGAAAACAAGGAGAAGTGTTTGGAATTACATAAAAGTGTAAAATAAAAAATTCCAACATGTCGCAGTTAATTTCATCCTCTATCATTTTTTCAGCAATTTTTATGACCAATCTCAATGTGAACCATACCTTGAAACATAGTAATCAAGTAACGGAAAAACAGATTTCAACAGATGATGGATTCATTTGTTGTTTATCCAAATTTCAGTCCTATAAAAAATAAATCTAAATAGAATGGTTTGAGATGATAACATATTACCAGAATCAAACGTACAAAACGAGCACTAACCTCTGGTAGAAGTCCACTATATCTCAAAGTGGAGTGCAGTAGATTTTCGAAGAATTAAAACTCAAAAGTCGTCTGCGCAATTTAATGTCACCATCAGATGTTAGAGCAGTAAAACCATTAATCAGTACATGTTTCGAACCTATTTAGGTTCATCATCAGCTAATATTTAAATTTCCACAATAAATTGTAGAATTTTAAATATTAGCTGATGATATATAATTATTGATGGTTTTACCGCCTCTAACATCTGATGGTGAGACGACTTTGAGTTTTTATTCTTCGCAAAACGAGCACTGATCCTAAACACCAGAACTGCAACATTTCTCGACGTGTGTTTTAACAACCAAGTTTGAGATATCACATTCGTGTAAAATATAGAGTAATCTTAAGAACATCATAAGTTTAGAGAATCCTTTATTATCACGTAAAATCTGACCCCCAAAGAAAAATGTAACCTTTTGCCATAATCGTTTGTGTTATTATTATGGATTTTGAAAAGAAATATCCTATCTTGCCTTAAATTACTTTAATAATGCTTTCTTGGACTACCTGGAATTGTGTAGCTCATTCCCATGGGAACAATGTGAGGTTTTGAACGACTACAGTTTGCGTGGGTCATTTGCTCCACTCAATCAACCGCTGTATAAACTGATGGCTCAACCCGTGAGTCCGGAAATCAATTTTTACTGAGAGTTGTCGCTCGTAGGGAAGCAACACAATGATTGTTACTCAGGTATTCCTGTTTGTTATTGTTTAGTTTTCAGATTGGGATTCAACAAAAAAAAACGTACTTTCAAGTCATTGCTTTATTTCAACAATAACACTACTGTTTCAAAGCAGTGCCGTCTAAACTACTAAATTTAAATATTAGAAATACAAAATAAAAGTTGCCCACTAAACTAAAAATGCCATGGGCCCTGGCCAAATCAGTCTATCTCTATAATGAATTATACTTAAAAATATATCACAAATAATGTATAAACTTAATATGATAAAAGCTGCTGTTGTACTTCTGTACAATGTTTATTTAAAAATATCCAATTTCTCGAAAGTGTAATATAGTACAGCTGATTAACGGAAAAACAGATTTTAAACAGACAGAAATAAAATAAAGAAAGTAAAATCGTAGCTGCAATTTTTATATGGTAAAAAATAAGAAGAAAAATGTGCTTATATGAAAAATAAAATATATTTGAAAGTGGTTGAAAAGACAATTAACAAGTCAAAACAGGAAAAAATCATTCATAACAAAAACATATATTAATTTAAATCATGGACTGGAAATTTGAATCCAAACTTGAATTTTAAAAAATATAAATGTTGATTCAAATGATACAACTGAATAAGTTATCCTCTTATGGAAAAATACTGTTTTGGATATAAAAATACCTACTCCAACAATAAGTCAACAAAAAAATGATGCACCTTAGAAAACTTTGGAATATAAATAGTAAAATCAAACACACAGTTCATAGATATTTAATTTGTTTAGAAAACTGAGTAGTCCACTAGAAATAACACAGACTAATTGCATACCTAAATACTACAAATATATAACCTTCTAACTGCTTCTACAGAACTATAGACCCAAACATGATGTGAAGTAACAGTCAGCTCTAAAACTAACATCTAGATCATTGCATTTTGGATCTGCCATTTGGAGTAGGAGTAACCTCATATTCTCAATTTGAATGTTATTGTCCATGAAACAAACTGTTCCTCGCAAAGACGAAGTTGATATTTTGAATAATTCTACTAACAGGAAGATTAATATTTCTGTCATACTGACAAAAACCCAAACACCGACAAAAAATATAACACTTCAACTACTCAGTTATAAGTACTGAATAGAGAAAGGCTCTGGAAGAGTTTTAAGAATGTTATTAAAAAATGTATCATTGAAAAAGTATTGAAGTAGCCAAGAAAACTAAGTTAATCATTTCCATAATTTTATTTCCTAGTTGAGGAAACTACCCTAATAACATTTACTAAATGATTCCACACAGAATATTAGTTCTCAGAGGAGACCAACTAGTCAGAAAATATTCAAAATCCGAGAATAAAAGAAACACCTGGATCCATCATATAACTATTCCAACTTTCCAACTTTTAATTGCGTAGGAAGTTTCAACTACAATAAATCATTGGAACAAAACTATTTTTTTTATTAATTCTGAAAAATAGTTACTCTAAAAGAAACGAACCTCTTACTCAATAATAGTCTCAACATAAAACTTTTGTTTCTCACAATTAACAACTAATTATTAACTTTTATTTCGTGGCTGATTAACTCATAAGCTGTTCTTATATTATTTACAATTTAAAGCACTCACCATTGTAGGAACATCAATATCACAGTTTTATCAAATCACATTCAACAGCTGAAATCAATTGGTCATTGAAGTTTGCTGATTCCTTTCAAATTCTTTTTTCAGCATATTCTCTACCATATAACGCAAGAGATGATCCTGCAATCAAACAAAAACATGAAAACAAACAAAAACGCACATCCGAAACAAAAATAATGAAATAAATAGACATTTTCGATATCCATATCGAATCCCTATGAGCCTCAGTAACTTAATATACTGTACATGTTTACGACTCAATGCCAGGTGACACGATTTGCTTCTAGAAACAATGCTGTAAGCAACAGACAAAGATATACGATACATATTCCGTGTTAGGAATCACACGTTAAAAGGTAAGACCTCGTTAGTCCTTAGCTCGCACAAGTTTCTCAACTTCTGAGAGTTGTCGTTCGTATGGG
>WOGP01007473.1:0-11737 GCA_015342065.1 Leptinotarsa undecemlineata
CGGCTTCGTTAAGAAGCTGGGTTTATTTGGTCGAGTGTGAATAGGTGTGAGCCACAATAAACTCTTGCGGGTTGCGGTGGAGGGTCGAATAGACCCACTCACTTTGGAACTAACACCATTGAGCATTTCCTGAACTTCACAATTGCCTTCACACCATGCAATTTTCTTAAAAAAAATTGGTGCTATCGCAAAATTGAAACTATCGCGCTTAAAAATAAATTCAAGTGGCCCCAACAACGATGCGACATGCATGATGAAGAAGGTCTTTCATTGAAATTCAATTTGGTGCCTAGGTTTTTTCAAAAGTTTCATCTGTTTCTATGAGTTGACTCTGAGCTGTAATATCTCAGTGAGTACACATTCAATTCAATCGGAATAAGCTCTATAAGTAGATTATTTCCGTAAATATGAAAATTGCGTACTCGGGATTCGATGAAGTCAACGAAGACCGTTTTTGCTTGATATTGATTGGCGAAGCTTCTACCTGTGAGAAAGTTGTCGAAGTGTTTGAAAAGACTGTCGGCGAGTATGATGGGTGAGGCAAAACTACGACGCTCAATTCGTTTAGTTTTAGAAAAGTGATTCATGAAACGTGCGGGCATGCGTTGTCGTGGAGCAGTATCGGACCTCTTCTGTTGACCAGAGACGCACTATTTGTGCGTGGGATGCCAAATGCCTGGGTAATTTTTTAGGCTGTTTCTGTAGTGCTTTAGTGGAATTTGAATTCGTGCATAAAAATTCATCGAAAATCGCTCAACGACATACATCATTTAGTAAATGAGCTGAAAAAAGGCAAAAAATTAGAATTTAGAAAAAATGAACAGCATCAATGTGTAGAGTACAAAATTTCCTATCGATCATTTTATACTAGGACACAGTAGGAGCTTTGAAATCACATGACATTGAAATGGACAAAACTTTCGAAACAACTTGAATACAGGGTTATGGGATATTCAGAACGAAAAAGGATTTAATCAGTAATGAAATGAGAGAGGTCAAGAGTTTAGAGATGAGTTTTGTGGAATTATGAACATAAATGATAATTAATGTCAATGACTGATCTAAAGTGAACAATAATTTTGATTTTGATTATGCAAAAATATTTTTGAATAAAAGGTATAATTGACGCGCTGAAAATTGAAAATATATCACACCTGATTTTGTCAACATCATCAACAAAATCAACGGATGAATTTTTCAAAATGACATCCACCTTGTTCCATGCAATAATACAGTCTTCTCTCGAAAGCGTTCCTTACACAATTCAAGATGTCCGGAGTCAGCAATCTGCACTCCCGAACAATTCTCTATCGCTGGTCTTCTAGATTAGCAGGCTTAGTAGAGTACACTTTCGACTTCAGGTGTCCCACAGATCGAAGTTCCTCAGTGCGAGATCAGGTAATCTAGCTGGCCACTCCACTGGACCCCTTCTGCCGATCCAACGCACCGGAAAAAGTTCGTCCAAAAACTTTCTCATCCGAACATCAAAATGTGGAGGTGCACCATTCTGCTGGAATGTTATTTTATTTTCTACTAAATTGTCATAATTTTAAAAAAATGTGTGTAATCATAGGATCTACGTAGTCTTCTAATAGATTTAAGTATGTGTCTACGTTGAGATCACCTTCAATAAAGAATGGTCCAACAATATGAGTATCAAAAATGCCGGCCCGGACATTCAATTTTTGTGTAGATTGTGAATATGTTTCTATCACTAAATGAGGATTCACATCGTTCCAGTAACGACAATTACGCCTATTCACTTCACCATTCAACATGAAAGAACTTTCGTCTGAAAATCATTTATTGTATAATAGGTTCGGGTTAGTGGTTAATTTCTCGCTGAACACCTCACCAAACTGAAGTCGACGATCAGGATTGTCTTCCTGGATGGATGGAATATGTATATTTTCAAAATCCGAAAAACACTACTACCTGATACACCAGACGATCTAGCTACTTGTCTGATAGATTGTCGATTACCCATTTGTACATATCCTAAATGTGCAACTTCAACTCCGTCATTTCTGACAGGACGAGATACTTCACATTTTCTGTTGTGAGCTGAACCTGAAGTTCGAAACTTATCCATTAACTGTTTAACGTATTCATGGCTCAAGTTGTGGTCTGGATGACTCTTGTTATAAATTCTTGCAGCAGCTTTACCACATTCATTATTTCGATAATAAGTTGCAACAATTTCTATTCTTTCTTCAGTAGAATAAACCATGTTGGAACACAGTGAACAAAGATAACTTAACAATAATTCGTGAAGAAGTGACAGTGGCCAACTGTCACTTCTTGTCAACTTTTTGTTCTGCTACAACTAGATTCAACAAAAACTACGAGTGCAGAAAAGACGTTCACTGTTAATTAAATAAATTTTACAAATCTAGAAGACCTGCCAGAGATACTCTGTCGGGAATGTCGATTTTTGACTCCTGACGTCTTGAGTAATGTAAGGAACGCTTTCGAAAGTGGACTGTATTCTTGTATAGAACTGGATGGAGGTCATTTTGAAGATTTTATCCGTCGATCGTATTGCTATTGATATAACTTTTGTTGATTTTCTCAATAAAATGTGCGACATCGGATTTTCTGTTTTTCTTGAATTATACGTTCATCATTTCAATTTCTCAATAACGAATGAACCAATTTGGAAAATAATTGCAGAAGTAATAGAGGGAAAAAGGACCTTTCAAATGATGTATCACCCGACGCCTCATGCCATTGAAAATAATTGGTGGGTAGTTGCTGACCGCACTGGGGTGAAGCTTGGGGTATGATTTCCATATCAGTCCATATAGTCTCCCTTGAAATAAAAACTGGCGTTTCCTGTGAAATTTTCGATCAGACGTCCGTTTCTGATTCACAAAGGGGTCAAGTTTTCGTTGAAACAACTTGTACCTATATTATCTCACTTTCATTTCTCATTGCCAGAATTGAAATTTGAATAATTGGAAATCAAAATGGATAAAATACTATAAAAAAGTAGAAGAATAATATATTTATTGAAATAGGTACCTAATCCTAATACACAATATTATATAAAACATATGACCAACATAGAAATTGAAAATAATCATATAAAAAAACTTAAAATGTAGATATAGTTCAAAATTGAAAATAAAACTTTTTAGTTTAAAAAATCACGACTTATATTTTTAAAAATACATTGCAATATAGGTGCAGTTCCAATACTATGATAAAAAGCACTAAGCAACATACAAATACTATATTTAATAATATTATCTTACCAAGTATTATTCTATCTAGCATTATGGATGGATTTCAATAACTGTTTTTCAAAACTACTTAATGATGGACTAGATTTAATTTAATTTGGTAATTTATTATATGCATCAAACCCTTTGCAAAATAAAGAATTCATGGTACTTCTCCTATTTGTTTGGCATAAATGCAAATCATTATGATTTCTTGTGGCATATTTGTGCACTTCTGAATTCAAACTAACAAATTTAGAAAAATATGAAGGTGATAAGTTATTCAGAATTTTATATATAAATGTCATGGTTAAGTAATACAACCGTAAAGAAACTGTTAGCCACCGCAAAGTTTGTAATATAATTCCAATTTCAGTGAATCTATTCACTTTTAGAACAATTCACATACCGCGATTTTGAAGTTGTTGTAATTGGGATGTTTGATTTAGACTAAACAAGAAACTAATTGAAGCACAGTAATCAAAATGAGATTGGATAATCGCATTGTACACAGTAATTTTAGACTGAGTGGATAAATTACCAGAAATTCTTGCGAAGAAATATAGTTTTTTAGATATTTTTTTTACATATATAATCGAAATGATTGCCAAAAAGTAGTAAATTATTTAACTGAAATCCAAGATATTTGATACATGACACAATTTCAATGTTTTTATTATGGATTTGTAGATTTATTTCATTCAAATCAAGGTTGTTACATTTATATTTTGTTGTAATAATCATTCCTTTAGTTTTCATTCTATTCAGTTTTAATTTTTTTTGCCATGAGGTACTCATTTACATCCTTGAACGCTAACCCTGAGGCATACCTATATGTATATCCAATTCCTGTGAGATATTATCTTGAACTCTGGCTTTTTGCTTTCTATGGAATAAATAGTCAGGTAACCATTGGTAAACATCACCATCAATGTCATAACCTGTTAATTTTATTAGAAGAATATTACGATCAATTGTTTCAAACACCCTCTTCAGATCAAGAATAACAGCTACTACAAATTTATTGTTATCAACTTCTTTTTTGAATTTAGATAAAGTTGTAGTGCGGATTCACATGAATATTTTTTACGAAATCCAGAAACATAAGTATGCAATTATTAGTATGTTCAAGTAATGAATTAAGAGGTATCCATCCTCTTCTTCGAAAGTATATATGCTTTATCACTTTGAAATACATGTAAATAATTTCTATGAAATTTAAGGCTCAAAAAGTGAGTAAACTGATCCTATTGTGTTGATTTTGTCCTTCTTAACGACAGACGACGCTTAGGAGTAGGCAGATTGAGTCTCCGACGTCAAGTCAACAAACCTTTGTAGCGTGTCACTACCTGGGGAGTAGGCTGATTGAGACCTTCGTGTAATGACAGCTTATTGAAAATGACCGAAAAGTCAAATTAGAAACGCACAGAACGCCGTTCAACACGGAGTGAAAAAATAGGATTCTAGACTGCTGACTACTGAAATATTATTCATGTAAACAAGTTATCATTCTAATATTCACAACTCATCATCCTGTACATAGTGTACGTTCACCAAGATTCTTCTTTCGGAATCCTGTATCGAAGCGAGTTTCCTGCAAGGTCGACCGTGGTACAGAGATGGAAAACGATAATCGCGGTACGTTTACCTGGCTGCGGCACATTGATCCGTATTATATGCCGTAGAAGTCGACCAGGTTTTCACAAAAAATGTCTTAAGCGTTCACCTTCACTTTCGAAAGACGAGATATGATGAGCTGTTCGATGTAATCCTCACGTACCGATGCGAATCGCCGGTTGCGAATCTATCGAGAACGGTATCGTTTTCGATGGCTGCCAGCGAAAGTTGATTGGTTTGTATTTCAGCTTCCCGTAACTTCAGCAAACTAGCGAAAAATATGTTTTTGGGTTCGTTTCAATAGTCGATTAAACGCGTATTACATCAGTTCGGACTTCTATTGTCTGATATAATATAAATTGATTTGAAATCCATGAAAAAATAAAAAGATTAAACGAAAATAAGAATTTTACTAAACACATTAAAACTGAAATTACAAGGAATTAACATACAAGCTGCAAATTAAACGCAATCACTATAGGCATTTTAGACCAGAGATTCAAAAATAGTTTGTTCAAACCATCTCAAGAGTAGGCAGCAGAAAGTTGTTCTCGAAGATAAGAGCCCTGAACATTCAAGTTAGGTCTCTAACAGGGATCTATACTGGGATCTCTCGTCTTTTCTATATACTCTTCCCAGCTGTTGACTGGATTCAAAACCAGCAATATTCATTCATACACTCATGATACCCAACTTCACCATAGTTTACTTCCGCATATGGAATAGGTAGCAAGAATAGTCAGTAGAATATTGTTTTCGAAGATAAGAGCTTGGAATACCTAACATTCAATTAAGCTGTTCTGCAGGGATCTATACTGGGGCCTCTTATCTTCTCTTTATACTCTTTCCAGCTGTTGACTGGATTGAAAACCAGCAATATTCATTCATACGCTGATGATACCCAACTTTACACCATAGTTCACTTCCGCATATGGAATAGGCAACAGAATATTGTTCTCGAATATAAGAGCTCTGAATAGCTAACATTCAAGTCAGGTGTCCCGCAGGGATCTATTCTGGGGCCTCTTCTCTGTCGATATACTCTTCCAAGCTATTGACTAGAATGAAAGCATACGCTGATAATACCCAACTTACCATAGTTTCCTTCCGCATATGGTGAGATGCATACATTCTCAATATCAATAAGGATATTTATAATATTTGCCTTCGCAAAAGCTGCCAGCTTGATAAGTCAACATGTATGTTGTTTAGAAGAAGATATCAGTGTCAAAGAGTGAAGTACTCTATCAGTATTACGGTGAATAATAAGCAGCTGGAAATGGTAAAGGGAGCAAGAAACCTAGGAGTAATTGTGGACCCTGACTTAAGATTTAAGAAACAATTACGGACGTACTGTAATGTGAAAAAAATATTTTAAAATCGACATTTGCCGCCTACTCAAGTTAAAAATTAATTATGTGAAACGCTAGTTTAATCAGCCTTGAATTATGCTGACTCTCTCTAAGACCTTAAGTCAACAATATTTCATAAGAAAAAGAAACAGAAACTTCAAAACTCATGAATTTTACCGGAGTTTTTTTCCAACACCAAACCGTTATTTTAACACCTCGGTACGTGTTTCGATCACCAAGTGATCATCTTCAAGAGGAAGATTAAACTTCTTATCATCTTCAAGTGGAAGATTGAATTTCTTCAATCATCTTCAAGAGGAAGATTAAATTTCTTTAATATTCCTCTTAAGGATGATTACTTGGTGATCGAAACACGTGTCGAAGTGGTAAAATAACGATTTGGTGTTGGGAAAAAACTTCAGTAATATTCATCACTACACCAAAGGTTCCAAACAGTGCATCACAAGTTCAAAAGTAATGTTAGAGATTAATTTACAGTATTACAAGACGACAAAGATTTTTTCATAAATTAAATGAATTCAGGTGGTTGAATATGGATAATGTATTTAAAAAACACTTCATTGTGAGATTTTCACTAAACAGTTTTACAAAAACGCAACACGTGTTTTGGCATACAATGGCTTCTTCAGGCGTATTTTTATTATGGATAAGAATATGGATGATAGAAGAAAACATCGTGCTGCTTATTCTCTACCATAAAACGATATTAAAACATTTTCCTCCTTATTTACATAAGAGAATAGTTAATCGTACAGACGTACATAATTAGAATATCAGAAATAGATGCCTACTGACTGTACCTCCCGTCAGAATATTTTAGACGGTTATTTGGCAAATTTATTCTCTGTGCAATCCGGTTCTGAATATTATAAGAACACAAAATGTTAACAAATTGAGACAATTTTACAAAGAATTTCTTCTTGAATCTCTTCAATTCCCAGGTCAAGTTTTTTTTCTTTGTATTGTTATACAGGTTTGTTTGGGGACGAGTGGAAGAAATATTTTCTGTCCTGTTTAAACAACTTTCATTTCCATATATAAACCTTAAGATCTAATATTAATTGTATTCTTTTGTTTGTGGAAATAATAAAGACGAATATTATTTTATTATCATTTTATTTTGTTTTCTTTTGCTGTGAGAGAAATGACATAAAATACCGCTGAAATAATTAGATTTAATGTTTTCAAGTAGAACTCATTTTGGTTATATATTGTAATATTGCGCATGCATCTTTTTACTGCCTGAAACTCTTCTGATTTGTTAATTATTCCAACATCCCGGAAAAAACCATGGTTCCTTTGGTTTATCTCCTGTTCTTGAATGCCCCGGCACCTATTTATTTCTATCCTCCAATTCATCCAGATCTTAAATGTTTCTTTAAACCAGCTAGCCTCAAAGTCACTCTAAGGATCATCAGTATCTCACAAATACTTCACTTCTTTCATCTAACAGTCCCTTCACAAAAGTTTTCTCGTGTTTGTACTCAGGTGTATTTTCTCAGTCCTCTTCATGTTTCTTATTGATCTACTTTTTTATAGTGTACCATATTGTGTTTATAGGACCCCTACAATATGTCCAGGGCCCAAACGAATACGCATCAGCTTCTTCAATACAACTTTTCCGAATAAGGATTGTCCTGACATCCAGAAGGTACAGAAACAATGTACTCCTCTACGCCAATTTCTTCGGATCTTCTCTGTATTCACAGACATGTCTCGATGTTGAGTTCACCGGTGCCTTAAGTACAGCCATGCGAAAATATTAATCAGATAATATTGTTGAGGCCTTTAATCAATGTTCCTTGAGCATTGCAAGAGTGCATACAATTCATCCTAGTGTAATGGTAGCGTGTAACCAAAATGAAGATTTCTTCCAGCTCAGTAGCTCAGTACATTCCAGTTCCCGTCTGTATACCAGGTGTTTCTGCCAGACATGTTCTCGGGATGTTTTTTTATTTGCCACTATTCGCGGTTAAGTCATAAATCGCGTATATTTTGGTTACTTGTTGTCCGATGTTTGATGTTTTTCCACATTTCGGAAATTACAGTTTTGTCCGATCCATTCACATGTCTCGGTTATGTATTGGAATATGTATTTGTAGAGTAGGGAGGGTTAGAGTAGGCCACATATTAACTTATTGTACATCCTCCCGAGGAGCTGTCCTTCTAGGTCATCGTCCATCCTATCCTTTCGAGGAATGTGGGAGACATCTCCTTTATATCGGCAGGCGTAGGCAAAGACTCGCCGAACACACACTCTCTAATTGACGATAACCTCGGACTCTCGCATAGGACATGCCTGACAGTTTCATCTTCCTGTTCACATATCCTGCATGGAGGTGTGTCCACTATCCCCGTATTATGGACATGTTTCTTTAGTTGACAGTGGCCAGTCAGAAATCCTACTAAGCATAGAGTTTTCCTGGTCATCGCCAGATATTTCTTCGTAGCCAGCTTTCCAGGGTCGCCCAGGGTGATCCTGGCAAGATTCCATCCTTTGATTCCATCCCTTTAGGGATTGAGCATGGGTGTGACGTATGGCTAGTTCCGCAATTGTCAAAGTCATCAGGCCGTAGGTGCCACTTGGTCCTAAAACTTATTCCAGCCGACAATGCTAATACCTATACTCTTGTCGTGCCCTATACGTATTGACATTTTGATACCTATATAATTCGTGAGTTTATTCTTTATATTTATACAAGAAGTAGGTACCCTCACACCTGGTGTAGCTAATATGTTGATCTGATGATTGTACTAGAAACACTTATCATATGTTTATCTATTTGTGATTCCTGAGACAGACTCAAAATTATCTGGAATGTAGCTGTTGGTGTGGCTCTCATTTCTCATGATATTCTATCAGGTAGAATTGGACGATACATGGAAATCCATGGAATCATATTTAGACAGTTTACTAAACTGCAACACATTATGCAATAGCTTCATCATGCGTGTTCAATACTAACTTTATTGGACTGATTGAGTCAACACTAACTGTGCTGAACATGCCTGAACGATAACTCATTTCTGAACAGTAACAAGCTGTTACTCTCGAGTTTTTTATTGTATTTAACAAACTTGTTTGTTACTGATTCTAATAAATTGTTAAGTTCTTCTACAATCCATCTTTTCATAATGTTTATGACGTGCGATACTACTGACAGAATCAATATTGAACATGCCTGAAGAACTGTCACAGTTTTGTAAACTGTTTAATCTCTCATTAAAGTGTTGTGCGGTATTCACAACATGCTGTATGGGTCCCCTCACTATATTGCATTTACATAGGATTGCAATGAGTCGTCTGCATAGCCCAGTACTTTGTATCCATTATGGTCCAGAAAATGGGGTGATTTATGCATTAAAAGGGCCCCTTATCCCACGTGCGGCTTTTGTTTTTTGCATAGTGGTCCTGAATATCAATTATGCTCGGAAGCTATCTGTTCACTTGTGGCTTGTCCGTTCAATCCCTCTTCTCCTTGACGCCTGGTTGATTAATTCTAAGCACTCATTATAGGACTCATCCTCACTTCCCATTGAAACAATTTCGTCGTTTCTGTTGACATACCTGCCCTATTCGCAATTTGGTAGAAATGCAGTGATCTGTTCCAATGTTCCTACTGGTCGGTCGGTAGCCGGTCGGTTCGACGTGGGTGCTTTGTTCGCTCACTCGATTAACTGTCGTGTTGGTCGGTGTTTCAAGCCGTAGGCTGAACAATCGATTTTTACTTGCTATCATGGTCGGTCGGTAGCCAAGCAGTTCGGCCTGGGTGCTTTGTTCACTCACTCGACTTGACTGCCGTGTTGGTCGGTGGTTCAATCCCTAGTCTGAACGATCGATCTTCACCTGCTATCGTCCAACCCGTGTTAGGAATCACACGTTAAAAAGTGAGACCTCGTTAATCCTTAGCTCGCACACGTTTCGACTTCTGAAGGTTGTCGTTCGTAAGGGTGCGACAGCTGGTAAACGGAAAAACAGATTTTAAACAGATTTTTTTAAAACAGATCATCCAACCTGTGTTAGGAATCACACGTTGAATGGTAAGACCTCGTTAGTACATAGCTCGCACAAGTTTCGACCTCTGAGGGTTGTCGTTTGTAGAAGTGCGACAGCTGGTTGACGGAGAAACATATTTTAAACATGTGTATTCCAAGTAAGCTTCTAATGTTAATAACATGAAATGAAATAAGAGTCTGAACAATAGACCAAATCTATAGCAACATTAGAGTGATTTGTTTCAATGCCCTTGGTAAATCCAGAAATTGCTTCGAGAATGACTCACTGTTTTTCAAATTCAATAAATTGTTTGCCACCTGTCAATCGTATCTGGTTTTCTTTCAGAGACCTCCAGTTCTGAGTTAAATTGTTGATCTCTCTGGTAGAAGTCCATTATAACTCAAAGTGGAGTGCAGTAGATTCGCGAAGAATCTTTAGTATTGACTAACAATTTGGAAATTTTACTATGGAACCTATTTCCAAATTATTATTCAATACTAAAAAAGTACCAAAGAGTACCAACCAATAAAGTACCAATTTCTCATAAATCAGGCGTTTATATAAATTCATGTTAACAACCAAATTGTTCTGTTTAGTATTTGAAAAAATATAAGTTGCATCAACCCCGAGGGTTATTAGCAACAATACATTAACATTTCATGAAGTTAATGCTATTTACAACATTGAGGCTAGAAACTGTGTGACATTAAAAATACAAAATAAAAATTTTATCCTGTGAAGAATTCCTATTTCTGCTAAGAACCCTACGACATTTTCAAAGTTGCATTGCTCTCCAAGAACTGTTTTCAATTCTGAACTGATGCTGAACTTTTGTCGTTGTGGTACAAACCTGGGATATTCCACTATGATGTGCATAGGGCATATCTTTTCTTCCTTCCTGTTCAGCAAATGTTCATGTGTGTATCGAGTATGTCCCATATGTAAACGTGTTATAACAATCTGGTGTCAGCTTTGTGCAGGGATTCTGTTCCATGGTGTAGTATTGGTTTTGATTTCTCTCAACTTCATTCTTGAAATGTTCCACTTGGAATACCAAAAGTTGAGATTGCTGTGTTTCATTTGATGTTTGAGATCAGTATGGGATAAACTCTCTTGCACTTGCAGTGTTTCATCATACACGGCTTCACAAGCAATTTTGTCTACCCTCTCATTGCCGATGATGCCAATATGCGAGGGGACCCACATGAATTCCAATACGTTGGAGGCCTCGATGATTGAAAATATATTGCTTCTGATGGACTTTACTAACGAAGAATTTGAGTATATTCGTTGGATATCCTGCAGTGAACTCAATGAATCAGTTAATATAAGTGTTTTGTTGATCCCTTCATCCTTTATCGCTTGGTTTATTGCGAAGAGTTCTTCACTGTAAATATTGCTTATACGGAGACAATTTGTATGCCTTGCTTTGAATTTGAAGCGTCCGTGTAGATGTGAGTGAAGCCATCATATTCACTCAAAGATGAGTGAAAGTAACTGAGCAGCAAACTGGGAAGCGTTTCGGC
>WOGP01007474.1:0-11736 GCA_015342065.1 Leptinotarsa undecemlineata
AGAAGAAAAAAAATGTCTACCTATAGTAAACGTTCAAAAATGTTTCCAACTTCCATACAATGGTACAAACGAGCTTCCATTGCCGCCCTCACATGGTTGAGAATCTCGGGAGTTATTTCTCCGCAATGCCTCATGATGTTCTCTCTCAAATCTTCTAATGTTGTTGACTCTCATACAATTCAGACTTCAAATTACCCCACAGAAAGAAATCTACAGGAGTGAAATCCGGAGACCTTGGTGGTCATTCTACAAGAAATTCTAATGCAAGTGGAGCCGTTCAGTGAGACTTTCACAAAACTCGATACATCTATTGAAATCATCTTCGTTCAATTCATGTCCTAGTCTAATCTCATATGGATGAAATTTATATTTATGAAGTATCCTGAAAACATTTGTACGACTGATTCCTGAGATAACTTAGTAAGAGATTGCGAATTTTCCATTAGTCCAGCGTGCTCTAAAACTGCAGTACAAATAGCTTCATCATTGACAACTCCTGAACGGTTATGCTTTTTATTGTTAACAAATCCAGTTTCCATAAATTTGTTCAATAATTCCAAAACGTATTTGTGTGGCACATTTCTTCCTGGATGATTATCATTGAACATACGGGCAGCAGCTATAGCACTATTTCCATTCTGGTAGTATAAACTCACTATTTCAATCCGTTCTCTAAGCGTATACACAAGCCATTGCTTCTCAAGAATTCAGAAAAGTAGAAACACCAATTATAATTTCTCGTGGTAGGTAATCGTTATTGTAGAATGAGATAAATACAAAATGAAGAGAATATGGAATTTAAAACTTAACTAGGCAAACTTTTTGAAGTATATTTCACAAAAACACCCATGAAACCAAGGAAACAGATTGTGCAGAAGTTCATTCAGGGTGGCCTGTTTTCAACTCAAATAATGTGTATACGTTGTTCACGTTAAGAAGAGAATGACGTCACAAGATGACAAGTTACGGCGTTGCCAACATGTGCACTATTTCGAACATTCAAATTTTTTTGTACTATTGATATGTTTTATTCCTATTATCCTTACTTACTTTTAGTATTTGTTGGGACTATTTCGACAATGCTTTAGGCATATTGAATATACGCATGTCTTATCAAAAGAAATGATTAGTTCTGAAAAGAAAAGAAAGACTGACAGTTTTCGAGTTTTTTTTCGATTCGGCAATGTATGAAATTTTACTATCAGTTGAGCAACTTTAAAATGAAATGTTACTAGTTTCATTGTTGTTGAACGCATTTCAGTGGGAATTTTAACGTTGTTATGATGGATATACAAAATTACCAAAAATGACGTCATTCTCTTCTTAACGTGAACAGCCTATAGCCGTTAATACGTGATAGTATATCATCATGAAAAATGAGAAATGAGAAATGTTTTTACCACTTTTATTTATAACTATCGTTATATATGGACAATCGGTCCATACATATATGATATCATTACCTGGTTTATTGTTGAGACAATTATTTCGATGTAAAACAAGCATATTTTTTGAATAGTAACATAAATCAGGCCTAGAGAAACATGGGAAATACATACGACTAATATTAATGGAGTATGAGAAAAATTTTTAAAAATGAATATTTGTATTTTCATAGCTAGCACATCGGCTTGATATTGTGTCAGAGATGCATTTCTCTTTATCAGGAGAACAATTAATAAATCATTTGTAACAAGATTTATATTTATTTCGTAATATTAATGATAATTTAAAATTACAAATAATCACTTCAACCACCCCCTTACATTGTAGAACACTTTTTTGACCTTATAATATTCAACTTTTGGCAAATCAAGCCCTGACAGCTCCTTCTGAAATTGAATTCGTGAGTATGATTATCCTGTTTAACTTCCACTGTATTGCTGTAAGTGATACACCTGGCTTTACATTTCGTTTTTAGTTTGTACGTGCAGCACCAAATCGTTTTGTTAGTTAGTCGTCTTTCAATTTTGAATGAATTTGAATCTAATATCATCATAGGATGTTTCGCTCCTCGACTGAAATATATCAAACCTGAAATATAATTCAAGTAAGTTCATACCAAGTCACTGATATTTTACAATTCTTC
Organism: Leptinotarsa undecemlineata; assembly: GCA_015342065.1. Taxonomy (NCBI): domain Eukaryota; kingdom Metazoa; phylum Arthropoda; class Insecta; order Coleoptera; family Chrysomelidae; genus Leptinotarsa; species Leptinotarsa undecemlineata. The sequence goes on from WOGP01007474.1 coordinate 2,090, forward strand.
AAACTTTCTTTCGTGTTTACAGTAACGGACAAGTTCAGAAAAACGAACCTTTCTTAAAAGATTTTGTTTTTTGAATTTTCAAGTTTCCTATTTCAAATTCTGATCAACTCTCCTTTCGACTCATCCTCATAAGTCACAATTTTGAATTGAAAAATTCATAACTTCTAACAAAAGATTTGGAAACTAAAAATAAATGTAGCCACCTAGAAATTTATAAGTTCCCATAATTTGATAATTTAGAAATTGTACTCCCTTTGATTTCATTATTCCATGCTGAGAGGTACAATCATCAGTAACCATGACGTTGTTATAAAAAAACATGCCCAAATAGGAAAATTTATGAAAATACAGTATAATAAAATAATACTAGAAAGGCTACATGAAATAAAAAAAAGTATTAGATTAAATTGAGTAAACTTTGGCTTTGGAAAAACTCAACTCACCTCTCAAAAAATATCATTAGTTGAAAGCTTAAGCATGAACTTTCCGAATATGTGATTTCGCCTTGTAATTGATGTGGCACTCATGAATATACATCCTCATAGTGTCATAAAGTTATTTTAGACAGAACTGTCTGTTTAAAATAATTATTTTCCCTAGTAAAAAATGGTATTTTCAGGTGAGTTCTCGTTTTCGATCAATATCTAAAAAAAGTGTATCCACAAATACCATAACATTCTGTTAAAGATAAAATTGTGCTAACAATATTCACCTGTTTTAGAAGATATAACTAGTTCATTTGAAAATAAATTATGAGTTAACATGAGATGATTACCTAATTCACATTGCATATCACGCAGGCCTAACCTCTATAATATACAGATAAATGGGTATGATCTTAAAACTTCAATGCATTCTAAGATCTATGACATTTTATAGAATTCAATATTCGATTTAAAAATCCGATAGAAAAAACTGAAACCTCCATCTTGCAATAAACTAATGTGATTGAGGAAAGTGTTTCTATCAGATGAATGTTTCAGAAAAAATAAAAAATATTTGCCGATCAGACTCTTTCCCCGAAACAACAACACATGGGACACGCGAAATGTTCAACGCTGTACACTTCATAGTAAGTAATCATTGCACCAATAAAGATAGTCGGTCTAACCTTGAGGTTCAAAAAAAGGCAAGAGATATTCTACTAGATATTTCGTTAGACAAAATTTAAACAGAGCACTGGGTAGAATTCATGGAGATCGAAGATGAAACATCAATACTCCATCCTCTATCGTCCCCTTCGGTAACGATAATCATTTCATCCGGAATCAAAAACTACATATAGTTAGTGTAATGTTGTACACCTCCATCAAGCTTATAAGCTTGTATCTACTTGTGAAAAAGGAATGAACGCCAATCTTGCTTCCTATTCCCAAAGAATTCAGAGATGATAATAAAACATCCGTGAAACCTACGGTTTCGGTGGTATAAAAGTAAACAGTACAAACCTGTTTTTTTTTCTAGATAGAAAATCAACGTTTTAATCACAGGACCTCATATTTTACTACATTTTCTTGATTTTATAATATTCAACTTTTGGCTAATCAAACCTTTGGGGCTCTTTCTGTAATTGAATTCGTGGTTGTGTTTATCCTGCTTAACATCCACTATATTGCTGTACGTGATACACCTCGCTTTGCATTTCATTTTTAACTTGTACGTGCAGCACCAAATCGTTTTGTTGGGTAGTCGTTTTTCAATTTGGAAAGAATTGAAATCCAAGATCATCATGGGATATTTCTGCCCTCTGTCGAAATAAACCAAACCTGAAATAAATAGAGTGGTGGTTAAGAAAACAAGTTCAAAATTTTATAGAGATTCCACATGTAAAAAACGTGAAAATATTCTCCATAAATACCTGCCCCAGACCACTCTATTGCATATAATAATACGTTATCCTCAATCCGAAGGAGTAACTTTGCATGGATAGATATCAATTATTGAATTTTTATGGTTCCTGACCACATTCCACAATATGGAATTATCTTATGAAGTTTCTAAGGTTATGATAATACAGAGTCTGGCGGAAAATTTGTTGTAAAGAATGATAATACAGCATCCACAGTATAATTCACTTTTACATCAGTTTTTAAAGTCTGCAGTGGGTGGAAGTATATAACAATATTTTATTCGTGCCTTCCGAATCATTTCTTGAATATGTCATCACGAACTATTAGCGTGGGTTAGTAGAAAATCAAACGAAGTTCTCACATTTGGAATCACTTTTTTCTGTAGAGACAATTACTACTTCTTGAACCGTCAGCATTCCTCAGCAACAGAACAACATTTTTGAAATCTTTGAAAATGACGAAACAAGTGCAACATCTGCTATTCTGCTATTCCGGGCGGAAATAAATCCAACAAATCAAAAAAAATCATAAAAATCGGTACATCCATTATTGAGTAATGAATATTTTGCGACTTTTATAAAGCGGAATAAAATTCTCAACATCGATCGCAGAATGAAAATTTGCTTTGTCTCCTTCTATATCTCTCACTGAAAGGTACCAGAGCCCAAATGCGTTGAATCCCATTCTATTCCAGAAAGTGCTGTTTCATTCTGCCATAGATCTCATGGTATTTACATTGATGCAACGTTAGAACTTCGTCGTCTCAATAAACGTTCACTCTTCAAGAAGTGCGTTTCATCAACCAAGTGGGTGTCTTCAGGAGATGAGTAATACTAGTGTTGGATATATGTGTCAACTTTGGTTTTTGACTGGATGGTAGCTCATTTTTTATTTTTCCTCTAATGACAATATATTTAGTTAATTTCCATCAGTACATAATATATACGTTTAGATATTATTGATAACAAAATATTAGTCAACAAAATGTTACCTACGATCTTCGGGCAATAAACATATCTACTCATCTATCTTGTCCAAGATAGTTTGGAAATATTGAGTTTCAAAATGGTTTTATATTAGATGCTAATTCAGTAATGACAGTAGATCAGTTTCGACACACCAAAACTTTTCAAAAATCTTATTTTATCATAAAAATATGAGCAGATTCATTTAACACTCCACGCTGACGAGAAATAAAAAACCAGGTAATGCAGTCACCCACAGCAAAATCATTGAATTTTTTCAAAGTATTTTTTTATGCAGAAGAGTTTGTATATCTTGAAATATTCATCTCTCCCAACGTATCTACACAGTAGCTTCAGGTGAATGACTGCATGCCTGCTGACAAAACAACTCCTTTTTCAGAATTTTCCTGCATTGAAAAGAGGTAATATATCGAAGCCGGTCTGTAGGTGATCTACTGGACTGGATCTATCAAATTTTAATTTTTTATGATATCAGGTAGTATGCTAAGTATTATTATGATCATCAATGAGTGACGAAATCTGATTTTTATATTGATTAATTTCAAAGTACAATAGCTATATATGCATTTGATCCTTGGTATAATAAAGTAGTCCTTTATTGATCTCATATCCTGATAATTTTGACATTCTAGCATTATTCAGACCGAAACTATAATGTTTGAAAAAATAATACGAAACGTTAATGACGTGCTGGTCTTGGCGTGCCCCAGATGTGTAATCAGTTCAAATTAAAAACTAAATGAATTGATCAATACTATACTTTTCATTCAATTTACAATTTTTAATATTGTTAGCGCTAGAGACTAAAAATAAGTATCATCGCAGTTGATAATATTTATTATTTCAGAATCAGCCATCTTTTACTCTTGCATTCTAGCAATCCAAAGATACTGTAACGAATTCCATATAGTTCCGATCAATAGTTTCTTCTTTCCGCAGCTCTTTATTTGAATCCACGATAGTTACTCGTTCGACCTCTGAAGATGAATAGTCACCCTTGAAGGTCGGTAGATGATTATGTGTTTGGTTCTTCAGAAAAATTTTGTTCCCTTCAGAAATAAGTCTAGCTTTGCAATTTGATCTTTGCTTCATTTTGCAGCACCACATGTTTTTGCAACGAGTCTTCTTTTCCAGTTTGTATTCAAAGTTGTCAAACATCAACATTCGATTCTTGAGACCGGGATAGAAGTGGATGAAAGCTGAAATGACGGTGATGCATATTCAATTGAAAACTGAATTACATTTGACAACATCGAACTGATTGTGGAAATGTTGTATCTTTTGTTATAATGGAAAAAGGTAAAATCTTAAAAATTCGTGGTGGGCACATTCACTTCAACGTTCAGAAACTCCATGAAAAAAATCAGCAATTATAAATTAAAACTGGCTCAAGGGAACAAATTTTCTTCCTGAGAAACTCTGCCTAAATTACGTTGATTTTTTCAATTTGAACCAGATACGTTTCAGCAATGTTTAGTGCACATTCGAAACAATAGTAATTGAAAATGTTTCAAATGGACTAATGAGTGAATCCATCGCTGAATAAATTTACTCAGCATTCGTGAACTGAGTCTTTTGTCGATTACATAGATCTTTAAAATAGACAAATTTTAAACGGATCTATGTAATGGACAAAAGACTCAGTTCACGAATATCAATAATAAATTAGGTTCCTGAATGGGTCCGTTACAAAGTCAAGATTCAACATCGACCAGTGAACGAGATTCGTTTTCTATCTTTCTCTGCATATTTTTTCATACAGTCCTCCATTTTTCTCCGTGGTTTTCACTTCAAGACAACTTATTTCAACTTTTTCAGAACGTTGGGACCGTTTAGAGTATCGAAAGAGTAGACAGATTGCAATTTGAAAATATTCAAGATGATTGTTTTTATTACTTTTTGCAGTTTCAACAACAACAGTTTGAGTTAAAAATATGATCATATTACGGGGCCTTTGAAGTTTACTATTCACCACGATATTCAGAAAACAATGACATATATGTTATAGTAAATTTGCGCTGAAGAGTCGTAGTTGTGGAAAATATATTATAGGAATAAAATATGAATGACAAGTATTTGAAATTAGGCCTGAATCAACTGAAAAGGAAGTATCTAAATGTTGTTTACTTCACCATGGCCTATTAAATCGCAAACTGGAGTTCCAGAGGAAACAACAGAATCAATTATCACTAAAAGAAAAATACTCCAATACACGGTGTTCCAACGAAACTTGACCCTCATTATACGAAAATTGTTCTTCTGAAAGGGTCCAGTTTTAATATGACATTGCCAAATAATGGCTTCCACCAATTTCCCTACAGTAATTCGTACTGTTTTCTTTACCTTCCCTTAGGAGTACATTACTGAAATTGTTCGTGATCAGCAATCGCGTATCCTAACAATTCTCTGTCACAGCTTTTAGAGAATATGTAGGAGTGGGAGTGAAAACTTTCTACCTCAGACATCCAAAAAAAATTCAATCGTGAGAAATCAGATGATACAAGTGGTTATTCCACTAGACCACTTTGCTGATTGAAAGCCTAGAAAAACGTTCGTTCAAAAAGTAATATTTGTGTTAATATTTCAATTTTTGGATTTTTTTGGTTGTTGCTTGTATTGATTTTCATTGTGATATCAGTTTTTTTGCTTAATATAATAGTTATTTTTCAGCTAATCTTTTTAATTTTTTACAGATTCTTTCAAGTATTTCAAATCAATTATCATATTAGACAATGGAAGTGCGAACTAATGAACATCGAAATGGGGTTTGCACCATTAACATGTATCCTTGACTAGGGATTGACGTCACTCCAGTAACTAGAATTATATCTCATATACTACTGATGATGTCTGTCGTTGGAACAGACGAAATGTTTGGTCCTACGAGTTATATCTAAGCTTGGTACGATATACCAACATCAGATGTTGTTCTCTCCAATCGTGACTCTACCCGTGAAAGCATACGTATGTTTTTAGAATGTGGAGGAAGGTTTAGAAAATCGGTTGAATCATTATAAGACAATTGGTGCAGGTCATTGTTCGATATTTATATTCAAATTGGTTGTTTTTGTTGTCAATTTTCCCCAATAAGAAACATGAAAGTAAATGTTGGTTTTTTTACATGCAACTTTCAAAGTTAACTTCTTTTCAAATAATGTATCACTTCAACCCCAAGATATTGAAAAAAATTATGGGGACTTCCTGCTGTCCGCTAGAGAAAAATGAACCTCTTCGAATAAAAAATTGACATATTTTTAAAAAAATTTGACACTTCTGTTTCTGTGGTTACAAAGAGGTCGAATTGTTATGCGAACGTTCGTTGTAAGTTTCAAAGATGTGCTGAGACAACTCAATGACGAATACGAAAAGAAACACTACAAAATGCAGAATGTGCCCGTCATGAAATTCAAAAAGAAAGACCCTACCAAGAGACGATAATGCCGCAATTAATTTCCATATATTTACCAAAAAATATATGGTATGACATCTCTAAAAGCAGATAAATATCGATATAAATTTATTATTACAGATTTCACTTCAGCCTGAAGAATTAAGATTGAACATAAACGAATTGGGATACCAAATTCAACTTGACCCGCTGAGTTATTTTGTAGCAAGTTAGCTAGCAGTGTATATATGAACGAAGTCAATCGAGATGCTATTTGGGACGAAATATCCGAGAGGAGAGGACAATGACACCAAACCAAATTCCCAATAGAATGTTTCGAAATTTATGAATAATCTCAAAAAATATGTCAATTAGTTTTAGGTATATTCCAGCATTTCAAATAATCTGGCCTTTAAAAAACACTTTTCCCCACACCATAACTACAACTTTCTTCACAACGCATGTTCTACGAACCAAATTGACATCAACAGGAAAAATAATTCATAAACACTGATGTCTGGGTTCGAGGGTTGTCGACGCTATTTAAGATCAGTCTGTTACACAGAAGTAATCACAAACAGATATTGATTCTTTCTTCTTCTGATAGAGAACTCAAACTAAAATATGTTCAGTACGTAACATCAAAGTTCGCACATAAGACAACTCGATACAATTATTATTAAGATTGAAAATCAATCAATAATTTGCACTTTTATTTCTGATATTTTGATATACATACTGATTGGAAGTTGGAGAAATCTGGAGTTTATAAGCTTAAGTGTCCGGAGTGTAATAGTGTTTATGCGGGGCAATGTGGTCGAAATTTCCAAAAACAGTATACTGAACATGAAAGGTCCTTCAGATTAAGTAAAAATGATTCGACGTTTTCAAACCATTCCTTGGCATGCAACCAAACTCAATTATTCAGAATCCTTAGAAATTCACAAGCATACACATTGGGGGTGCAACCTGTTAAATGATCAAATTGATTTAGTTTACTCACCGGTTTTCAAATTAGCATATCCGCATTGTAACTAGTAAACAAAATTCAGGTACTCAATCAAGTCAAGTACCTCTATTATTACCTACAGGGGTGCTATAAAAGGGCTAATGTAATCAACCATTGTTAGTTTAATGTATAAGTTTGAAAATGTATTTATAGGACGAAACTACAGTAACGTTAGTTAGAAATAAAAGTGGTAAAAACATAGAAAGTTTAAATTCTCATTATGATTTCATACCACGTAGTAACGGCTACATCCATCAATTTATTAAAAAAGGAGACTATTTCATGGTCCGACATATTTCTTTCGTAGAACAGATTTTTTTCAGAGATTTTCTAGATACTTATAGAAATTAGAAAAAGAGGCCTTACTCATTAATTCAAGAATATGGTCAATTTCAATTACAAATATCAAATAAAACCCAAGTGAACAATAACAACTGTTTCATTCAGTTTATATACAATTCCAATATCACAATGAAATGCAGCTTTACCACACAACATTTTTTTGTTAATTGTTTCTTCAGCACTGAAGCAGGCAGAAAGAACTCCAATACATTCTATAGAGTTTCCATTACCAGTTGTTTGTATTGTTCCACGACAGTCACTAATTCCACCTCTGAAAATGAATTGTTACCCTTGAACGTTGGTAAGTGATTATGAGCCTGGTTTTTCAAAAGAATTTTGTTTCCGTGAGATACAAGTCTGGCCTTGCACTTCGAACTTTCCTTCATCCTGCAGCACCACATTTTTCTGTAACGACTCCTCTTTTCCACTTTGTATTCGAAATTGTTGTACATCATCATTCGATTCTTGAGACCCGGAAAAAAGTAGACGAATGCTGAAATGACAGTGTTATCTCATTAACTGAAAATTTAAAAAGAGTATCATGAATACTCTGACCCATTATTGGATTAAATATATAGTACTATTCATAATAACAGTTATACAATTTCTACAATAAATTTATTTAGCATGCGTTTCGCAACACAGTAGCTCCATCAGTTGGACTGGTACACCGGAAGCTACCGTGTAGCAAAACAAGTCTTAAATACAATTTTTTGTGAAAATTATAATATTATTATTTATTTATAGACACAAGTACATAACCTCGTTTTTGAACAAAATACATGAAAGTTCATACATTATGGCAGACAACATGACACAAATTAGTTTACCAAACAAACAATAATTGGTACTACGAACAGCGACTGTGTAGCGACAAAACATATCAAAGTAAATCTAAATAGTGACTAATCTATACTTATAACTGTAAGTCACTCACTTAACACTCACTTATTCATCTCTGTTTCTCCGAACTAGTAAATCCTAGGAAGTTAAAATTTTTTATATAGGTGTTTCTTAGGTCTTAGATACGCACTAGAAAAGGATTTTCAAATATTCCATCTGGGGAGCTCCCTGTGGGGGTAAAAAATGAGCGTTTACATATGAGAATTACATTTTCATCACTGTTTCTCCGTACCTCTTCATCTTTGGAGGCTGAAATTTTGTATGTAGGTTCGTTCTATGTTGTAGATGTGCAATAAGAACTTTTTTGACTATTCCAACCGAAGAGCCCCTTCGGGTATTGAAGGGGGCGTTTAAATATGAAAATTATCTTTTCATCACTGTTCCTCCGTACCGCTATATGTTCGGAGGCTTAAATTTTGTAAGTAGGATTGTTTCATATTGTAGATATGCAATAAGGAAGCATTTTTATATATTCCAACTGGGGTGTCCGCGACGGGGGAAAAAGGTGCGTTCATAAAATTAAGTTAATTTTTCATCACTGTTTCTCCATACCGATATATTTAATAAGGCTGAAATTTTGTATGCAGGTTTGTTTCATATTGTAGATGTGCAATAAGGAAGAATTTTTGAATATTCCAACTGGGGCACCAGCGGATGGGAAAAAGGGTGCATTCATAAAATAAAGTTTACCTTTTCATTAATGTTTCTCCATTCCGATATATTGTCTAAGGCTGAAATTTTGTGTGTAGCTTCGATTCATATTGTAGATGTGCAATAAGAAAGGATTCTCAAATATTTTGATTTAGGCACCTCCCTGGCGATAAAAGGGGCGTGTTTACATTTGGAAATTATTTTCATCACTGTTTCTCCATATCGATTAATTTTCTAAGGCTGAAATTTTGTGTGTAGCTTCGTTTCATATTAAAGATGTCCAATAAGAAAGGATTTTTAAATATTCTAATTGGTCCTCGTCCCTGGGAATGAAAGGGGGTCGTATACATATAAAAATTACATTTTCATCACTGTTTCTCCCTAGCGATATACAGTGTCACCATTAAAGTGCGCACCATATGGGAAACTTTTTTTTCCAAAAGTTTCAATGAAGTTTAACTTCGGCACTTATCGGTGCTTAAAATTTAACTCAAAATGATGAGGCCAACTGCGACCCA
>WOGP01007475.1:0-11736 GCA_015342065.1 Leptinotarsa undecemlineata
TACCACTGAAAAATAATATGGCGACGCCTATGTCGAGCCGGGAATTCCTTCTCTATGTTGTTCCTATTGGTATTGGAAATACTATACGTCACGTTTTGTTTATGGTTACCAGTGGCGGGCGGCGTTAATTTTTTTCGGGCATGATCTACAACAATATTCAGGAGAAGATACCCATTTAATGACAATTTCACATCTTCAGTTTGAACAATACACATTTTTTTTTTCATTTCTACAGGACATCAACTTCAAGTGTTCAATAGTCAATCTCAAATACAGATAGGGGGAAAATGGAACAAAAAGGGAAGGATAGAAAGGCCCTTTTCCGGCATTATTTCGGGGGTAGTGGTCAATGGACTACGAATTTTAGATTTGGCCGCAGAAAAGGATATTCACGCATCAATCAGAGGCGATGTACAGTTGATATCTGGAATAATGGACAGGCAGGATCATCTTCAAAAAATGCAACAGGTTAGTAAATAATATTACTTAATATATTATCTGAATTCATCTGATATTTTATAGTTAGGCAGCATAGCTTCCAGAGTTGTATCAGTTGTTCAAAGGACTATTTTGTCGGGTACCGCAAGACATCTGAGCATGCGATGTAACAAATGCCTCACGGTAATCGATCCAGGCCATAGAGAGGTAACGCTTATATTGTATCGAGTAATGCGTTACCGATGAGCAGGTTCTTGTTACAACCAGCGACTCCTCTCTTTGACCCTCTCTGCTCGTATGTCTGTTCGAATACTCGGTCAAGTGCAGAGAGTATTCGAGTGCATTAGATGTATATGATTTTTATTTTCATACAATCCCTTCATTCCAGACACCCGCTTCGGGATTCCCCGGCCTGGAAGACGACCTCGTCTTCAGCGGTGCGGGTTCGGGGTGCAACGGGGATGACGAAGACGAGTGTCCTCCGCTGCCGGAGTCCGGGTCAGGAGACGACGACCTCATCACTCCGGTGTACGTACCGCCAACTAAACCACCGCCGACCAAGAAGCCGAAGAAGCCCGAAGGCGATGACAAAACGAAACCGTGCGACGACGAAGACTGCATTCCGGATGGGTCCGGATCGGGAGAGGTGACGGAGGAGGCCACGACGAAAACTACTGGTAAGGGTGTGGTGTGATGCAGGGATCAGTAATGAGACCGATGCGCTTTTCGATGCATATTGAATATACATATACTGTACATTGTATATACATATACAATATGTAGAATATTGAACAATGTAAACAAAAAAAATATCAAAATCAGACCGGGTAAATCGATAACGAAAACCACTTACACACTGGAACAATTGCAGCAGAGAGCTCCACGTACATTTCATAAGTGTATTTTGCATTGTACGCAAAAGCAGTATGAAGAAAGCATTGGAGAATATCCAAATATCCTAAAGAAACGAAGGAGCACACAAAAGCTTATTCCGAGTATACATGTAGTTTAATATTGTGGACGCACGCGGTGCTAAATGATAATATCTATTTATAAGATTGAGAGGAAAAAGAAAGTAACACAGAAAAGGGACACACCATATTAAAACTGTCAACCTGTCATTGTTTGGGAATTATAACCTTATATTGTCTCCATTTCTCTCGGAATCAAACAAATTTGGCACGTTACAGGTTATGTTTACAATCCGTTCGATATGACACCGTAAACCTACATGAATGGAGATACATTTGTGACCTTCCACGTCGGAAAGGGAAGCTTATTAAATTCCTCCAAAGCAACCCCAGCAAAACTGTGTTAATCCCCTTAACCAAGAGGACGATCTTACGCCAATTTCCCTCGATGGTGAGGTCATTCCATTTTGAACGGAGGTGAAATATCTTGGCATTGTCCTTGATAAAAGACTCACCTGGAATGCTCACTTGGAAAAAGTCGAAGGATTTGTGGTAAAACTTGGGACTTTGGTCCCAAATAAATCCTTCGGATTTATGTGATGATTATCAGACCAATGGTCTGACAATTGGTGCAATTGCTTGGTGGACGAAGACTTTACAGAAAACGGCCCAAGCGAAGCTCTCTGGATACAGAGACAGGCATGCCTGGCTATCACTGTTGCCATCAGTACCGCACCGTCAGCGGCCATGGAGGTCCTTCCAGATCTACCTCCTCTCCACATTTTTCTGGAGAGAGAGGCTAGATGTACTGCATATAGACTTGTGCACATTGCCAATTGCACAAATCAATTAAATGCAGAGTGCAACAGACCGTTGGTTGACACTGGAAGTCAGAGCATTCTAGAAATGACCTCTGACTTTATGCCTCCAACTGTCAACTACGAACTGCCTTATAAAGTATCATTCCCAAGTAAAGAGGACTGGATCTTCCGGGAGAAGGAAATATCAAGAGCCGATAGTTATTGGTTCAGAGATGGATCAAAAACACCTTCCGGTTCTGGTGCAGGTGTTTTTGGTCGCAGATTCAGGACAGAGATATCTACCAGCCTAGGAACGTATGCGACTGTATTTCAAGCGGAAATTTACGCTATTGACTTGTGTACGGAAAAATTGGATAAATCCAACCTCACACACAAGTCAATAAAAATATTCTCGGGCAGTCAAGCGCCTTGGAAGCTTTTGGCTTGTACCGAACTACGTCTAAATTGGTATCAAATTGTCAAAAACGACTCTCCTCGATAGGAAGACATAACAGATTGTCTCTGGCGTGGATTCCTGGCCAAAGTGGCCTGAAAGATAATGAAGCTGCAGACTCTCTTGCAAAGGAGAGTGCTGCAAGCGGCTTCATTGGACCAGAACCTGTCATTGGCATCGCTTTGAGCTTTGTCAAACATTGAACACCTGGATGGCAAGAAGATTTATGAACTTCCGGCAGGATCTTCCATCATTGGCTCATTCCAAGACGTTTATTCACCTTTCGAAGCTTGATACCAAACAGTTGTTGGACTACAGTAGGGATGAACTACGATGTCTAACAGTCTGGTCACTGTCATTTGAATCATCATATGCAGAGACTTGGATTGTCGGAAGACAGTGTGTGCCGCCTCTGTTTGGAAAATGATGAAACAGCAGAGCATATACTTTGTGCCTGTCCCCCTGGGGACCGAATCAGGTTCTTAGAGTTCGGCAGATCCGTACTCTTACCACCTGAACTGAAAGACCACGCACCATACAAACTAATCGGCTTCGTTAAGAATCTGGGTTCATTTGGTCGAGTGTGAATAGGTGTGAGCTACAATAAACCATTGCAAGTTTCGGTGAGGGTCGAAAAGACCGACTTACTTCAGACCTAACCTAACCTAACCTACATTTGTGGTGGATGGACGAAAAAATTTTCAATTCTTGGCATTCTGTATTTACTTGAGGGATCCTGCGATGAAGGGTGTTACAAGAAATAATAATAATGTAACTAATAAAACCTGAAGGTCCAAACGTTTCGTCTGCCGCAGTAGCAGACAAAACATGTCGTACTTTGGTTCTCTTCAATCTCTTTTGTTCTTCCACCAAAGCTAACATTATTTTTCATGAATGGTAGAAAAAGAAGAACACCTGAGGTGGTGAATTCTTTTACACAAAAATTTTGAAAAGGCCATAACATGTATATCAATATTGATTTCCTTTCCTTCACTGTCATCATTGTGAGTTTTCCATTATCGGTTCCAGACCTGACCGAATCTGGCCCAACCTCGGACAACACGAGCACCAAAAGCACAGAAGAAGCTTCCTCCATAGCAGGAGCCCAGACAACCAGTCAGATATTCACTAACATTTCCACCATCGGCTCAAAAATAGTGGAACAAACGGCGACCAGTCCACAGCAGACCACAAGACAAGAGACGACAGTTTCACTCATACCCACTGAACTGACTACGACTGTCACCACCACTACTACCACCACCACCGAGAGATCAACCATCCACCCCATCATTATTCCAATGTTGCCCCCCGAACAGACTTACCCCCCTAACAGCTACCGACCGCATTCGACGAAACGACCCGAGAGGATCAGTTCTGAGACATCGGAGATTGTTGCGCTCATCATAGGTAGGAAATAATAAAAGCAAGATTCAAATCAAATTGTATTACATTCAAATAACACTTTGTAGTGAGATTTCAGTGAACGTATTACTTTCTAACCAGAGTTTCTTGTTAAAGGTATCATCGCCGGCGCACTGATCGCAATAATCCTCATCATCCTAGTCATTCTGAAATTCAAATCCCGCAGCGACCGGTCGTTCAAAGTGGACGACTCGAAGGGTTACCAACAAGGGCCCAATGCCGCGCTCCTGGGGAACACCTCGAGCACGAACGGTCAGACGCAGTACCAGGTGAACGGGGCGCTGAGGAATGGCGACAAGAGTCAGATGCAGAAGTCGAAGAAGCGCGACAGCAAAGATATCAAAGAGTGGTATGTCTAGGAGGTACCTTGTTGGAGAGTGGACCGGGTGGTTTGTTTTTCGAGTGACTCCGAGCCAATAATTCTGTGACGCTATTGTTAGGACGAATGTGTGAACAGAAAGTGATATCTGAATTTAATTGAGGTTTTCGGTTGACTCTGCATGGGGAAATCTCGTTAGCAAGAGTTAGAACATGAAGAAGGGTGTGTTCTATAAATGTTGAATCTTGGACCGAACATTTTGACATCCTTTTCAAAATTACACAAGTTCCAGTTTTTGACGCGATTTTCTATGGCTCCGATAACTCTTCTTCAACTTTTTTCCTAGGCTGCGTAGTTTTTGTACAGAGTTTCTTAATTAGTGAGACTTCAAATGTATAGGGAAGCAAACATCTTGATATGTTTTCGATGGATGGAAACCTGGATAAAAATTGCAGAAAGTTCAAGGTGTAAATGTTTGGTAATGGCAGTGAAATCATTAATGGTCAATTTTCCAAACTCGATAGAGTATTTGAAAAAAGTTTGAGAAAGTTGAGGTTCTGTTGCTAATTTGATTTTCCCAGAAGGGTTTCGATCATTTCCCTGGATTTTCCGGAAGAATCTTCTACCAGTGTTGATCTATCAAGTAAAGAAAACTTAATGTCTTTATGCTCATTGTTGCATAAAATAATGAATCTCTGTAATTTGTTTTCTCACTAAAATGTATGAAATTATGAAACAATCACTTTCAAGTTGAAATGTAAACTAGCAGGCATTTCATTCGCTTTACTCATATGTCTGACATGTATGTATATGTATGTATTCCTAATTATTACTGATATTGTCGAGGCAGTTGTTCCCTTGATAATTTCAAAGTGAAAGTCTGATAGAATACTCAATAAAATATTTTGGATGAAATGTCTGCATGCGATATAGGTATAGGATAAAATTAGGTGCAGATCTGAGAAACATTTTTTTAAAACAGACTGACGGTGCTGATGTCAATTTTCGTCATATACAATGGTTATAAATTTTCCAAAAGTTCTTGGAAAAGTAATATGCAATTATTAAAATATTCTAAACTACATGATCATAATACAAAAAGTTTCAATAATTTTCAACTTGATGTATTACATACAACCAAAGGATAGACTAAACCTATTTCAAATAGTTTAGGAGTGTTCTATAAAGTGACTGAAAAAGTCGAAAATCTGAAACAGTTCATAGTTTCCAAAAACATCAAGGCAAATTTTATAGTTCGGTAATGATCATCAAATTATAAATATTCTCATGCACAGATGTTCAAAGTCATATATACCTATTAATTTCCATGTAATCCTTATTTATAGGAGAGGCATTGAATTGTGTGATAAATTGACGATATTTTCTTCATATATCACACATTAATATGTTCATCACACAATAAACATGACTTTAACCATATAATTATTTTGAAAGTAGTCATCTGGATTGATTCTAGTCAGGTCAATAGTAGTAGATGTATAATGCCGTTGCTGGGACAAAATCCCACGCTTTTTCGTATGGTGCTTCATCTTGCAAATTTTCAAACCTCCGATCGGAACCATGTGGAACACCAAACCGGTATTTGTTCCCTCCATCTTGATTGACTAACCGACGTTACTCTACATCATAAATTAAGTGGATGTTCCACAAGGCTCCACTCGGAGATCTGAAACTTTGCAAAATGAAGCACCATAAGAAAAAGCATGGGATTTTGTCCCAGAAACAACATAATATATTTACTAATAGTTGTTGAATTTGGGAAAATAAATTTATATAAATAAATAAATATTTTTATCAATATTCCTTTCTCACATCTGCAACGAGTTTCATCTAGTTTCAACTTTTCAACATAACGTGAACTGACTATCTGATGTTTTTAGATTTCGCAACAAGATTCTATCTATATGATTAATATAAGAGGTATCAAATGTATACCGAGTGTTGATGTTTTTCTACCACAATCCACGCGTACTTGTCTAGTCTCTAGGTTGTGAAAAGTTGTTGATTTTTAATATGTATCAGAGAGTAGTCAACACTATGTATACCTTGAGTAAATTGGAGTTATATTCAACTGTGAAATTAGACATGGAAAGATCGGGAAACTTGGCATTGAAAGATTTTTTTAACGTAGAATAGGCTCAGATAGAAACACAACAATACAAAGTATTTTATAGAGATATTCAAGTGGGAAATATACGAATAGTGTTACGTCGATGGATTTTGAAGGATTGTTTGGAAACGTTATGGAGACTGCAAATTTTGTAACAGATAATATCATATCATATCAACTTCTTAGATATAACGACTTATATGCCAGGAAGGTACGAATCCAGAGATGATGGATAGGGGATTTTATAGATACCGACAGTGATGTGAACTTCCTCTACGAGATTTATTTTTTTCGCCCGTGCGTTTTCCTGATTTGAACTCTCTCGTTTTTTCAAGTATTAATCTGAGGGTGATTTAATTTGAAACTTTCCGTTGATAAACGAAGTTGCCGCAGTAGTACGGCGAATAAGTTTTTATAAAGCTGGCCTCATTTACGAAGACAAGCAAAACCGCTAGCTACCTCTCAATGCAGAGAAATCAGTTTTCATTCACCATAATGTGTCCTTAGTGCAGTACGAGTACTAATTCATTTCCTAAGTATGTGAAAAAGTGGAATATCCGTATTCGACTGAACTTAGGACCCTGTGGGTTCGACAATGATCAACTGACCACCCTGTACAATTAAACTCAACTTCATTTCTCTACTACACTGACAATACAACACAAAAACTAAATAAAGTTATACTCAAATGTCTATCACCTTTCAACCTCACTTCACTAGACTAGCCCCATCTGCCTGTTGGTAATCCTTATATATGCAAATGGAAATCTTCGGAAGCCGATAGGTATATTCTCGAGGCAACGCGACATCTAGATTAATCGAGAAGCACAAGTAGAGTTGAGCGTGACCTTGGCCAAGTCACAATCGATTGACGATTACCAGCGGCGGCCGGCGTTATTTTTCTGGGGATAATTTACGACAATATTTTCATAATTTCCTCTATTGGGTATCTATAAAATTCCATCTCACATCAAAGTCAGGACGGAGAGGAGAGTACTTTACATTATATAAATATTTCGTGTCTAATTTCACAAACTACTTGTAAAAATGACATTTACATTCATATTTTCACTTTGCCTACTGATCCCTTACCAGGTAAAACTTGTATTTTAAATAGCAATACCTACCGTGGATAGATAATGCATAAAAGTATTTATTTATATTAGTTTGTTGAATATATTTGTTGTGTATAAAGAATATTGTAAGTAGCCATAGAGTTTTGTATTATACTTTTTGGATTTTTGTTAGAGCTATATTAAAATGGCGTATATTTGGATGTTACTTTGTCTTACTTATTTGTACATTAGGAACTTCATTTTTTATGCTGAAAACCGACCATCGACCATACTTTGAATGGTCGTGAGAACAGGGTGTAGGTAAGTTCCTGAAATTTTTGTTCATTCTTTTTTTCTAAATGACTTGCTAAAAACTGAATACTGAACAGTCGGAATTTACTTGAAAGAATTATCAAAATCGAGCTCTTTGGGAAGGTAATTTTGGTAATAAAAAGTCGTAAAATGCCTCCTGCGTAAAATGCTCAACTTCTCCGAAAAATTTTCAAAGCATTCATTCTCTTAACATCTACACCGATCGTCAAAAATGTATTTTATTATTATACCTACCTACACTGAATAGCATATGCTGTCAAATTCCTGGCTGACGTAGGATGTTCACGTCTACATAATTTTGTTATATGATTTTAAAAAGGAAATGGAAGTGGAGACCAATTCTTGGACTGGACTTGAATTTGGATGTCATTTTTTCTCCTTTTTTTCAATTTTGATTTTTCTTTGTACTTTGATTATGAAATAGTTTTATATCAGGTTGATCTATTTGACAATCCATGCTGTGAAGAATATAATATACTTGATTATTTTATATTATTGCACAATACAGGTTAAAAGAAATACAGAAAATATTCAAAACACAACATTTATTGAAAAAAAAACTCAACAACCGGAGCACATGAAACATCAACCCAACATTTCTTCTTCCGAATCTTCGTCTGTTATTTCTATTGTATCAACAATTTCATCGATAATAGACATGATATTGTCCAACTTCTCGTTAGCCTTCTTGAACCTTTTAACGAACTCGATTTTTTCTTCTTCTAGACTGTTGTCATCAATTTCTTTCTCGCTAATTTCAGAAAAAATATATTCGGAATAGTCTTCTTTTCTATCTGAGACGTCCTCTTGTTCTCCTGTCTCAAAATCTTCGTCACTATTCCCTAAGCTCTCTCTTAGTTCAGATATTTCCTCAGTAATTATAAATTTGAAAGGCTCTTTATAATGTGTCTTTTGAGGGATCACCTTCCAAGGCTTCTGTGGAACATCATCGGACTTCCTCGTTGGTTCGACAACTTCCAAATCCCTTTGAACCTCTACATGACCCTCATCCTCAAGAATGTTGGGATCAATAGCATTCGCCAATTCGTTCATAATAGTATCCTGCAATTTGGACTTGATCAGCTCCTTATTCATTATTTTCGGATTGCTTTCTATAATATCCATGATCTGTTGCTGGATCTTGAAAATTTCTTCTTCTTCTCGCTTCTTGCGTTCTTCCTCGATGATTTTTCTGATGGTGTCTTTCGCATGACTAACCTCCTTTGATTTTGTTTGGTCGTTCAATTCATCATCGAATTTCTTTCTCTTGTATCTCTGTATGATTTTTCTGATGTTTTTTTTTACGTTATATTTGTTTTCGGAGCTCTCTGTTTTGTTGGTTTCTTTTGGTTGAGCTTCATCTTGTGTTTCAGCGATGAGTGTTGATTTCTCTTCAAGTTCCAAAGTTTTTTCGTTTGGTTTACTGCCCTTTTTGAGTTGTTTGATTTTATCTATTGCTTCTCTTTTCAAAACATCTCTAGTCAGTGTAATGCTGTCTTTTGACGGTTCCTTCTTGACGGTTTCTTCTCTAATTGCTTCTGTAGCTTTAATCTCTTGATGAACATTTTTCTCGGCAACGTGCTTTTTGTTTACAACATTTTCAGTAATGTATTCGGGTCTTTCATCATTTTCTTCGCTTTGTTCCACATCATGGAGTGGAGATTCAAAGAATTCAGTCTGACCAGAGATTTTTCTAGGGCTTCTATCCATAATTTTTGCTTTTTTCAACTCTGCAACATCAAAATCAATCTCTACTTCTTGGAGAGTTTCTCTTTCAACAACTTTTTCGCCATCTACATTCAAAACATTGGGAACATATTTGATTTTTGTCGTTTTTACGGCATCTTTCTTTATAACAGTGTCTTTAGTTTTTTCATCAACGACTGCTGCTTTGTTGATAGTATCTTTTTTTAAATATTTTAATTTTGGCAATTTCTTCAGTAGGTTTTCAGTTTCGTCAGTCTCTTCAGGAATATGTTTATTTTCATCAGTACTTGTTCTCTTCGAGCTCTCCTCTATCTTAAAGTTTTTAACTTTGGGAGCAACTTTAAAAAGTTTTCCATTAGATTCATTTTCAACTTCATGGTGAAACTTTTGTTTCACTATTTCGCTTTCAACTGAAAGTGATTTACTTCTCGGAATTGTTCTGATGATTTTTTTGTCCACAGAGGGTTCCACAGACTTGTGAATGGATTTTGCCTCTGTATTCTGGTCGCTTGCAGAATCAAATTCTCTAGTATCATCTTCGATAGATTTTTCGATATTGATGGAGTCAGACTTTGATTGTACATTTACATCCTCACCATCATCTTTCTGTATTCCTCTCTGTTCCTCAAACTCATCCTCTAAAGTTAAATCACTAGTTTGACCATCTGTAACAAATTCTTCCCTAATTTCTTCTATCTCCTCAGAGCTTTTTTGTCTGTAATCGGCTCTCTTCTTCGGTGTTTTTGGTATTCCAAATTGGTCCCCGATTTTCTCTCGGTTGTCTTCCAGACTCTCTTCCTCCAACTGCAAAATCTGCTTATAATTCGACCGCCTTTTCAGAATGAACAAGACAGGTTTCGTCTTTATTTTGACAGGAGGAATAGTCAAATAGTTGAACGAGATCTGGTGGAAAGCTTCAATTGTATCTATGATGTCATGTGTGGAGGAATACGGTTTGAGGGCATTTGAAAACTTATTCTTCGCCTCAGTGATGAGATGTGTATATCGATACAGTTCATAGTCCCCTGGATGTAGGTTCTCTTTCTTGCTGTAACTGAAAAAAATGTGAAAAAGTAATCTTCTCCTAAAGAAAGATAACAGCTTACGTCCAGTTGCTATTGATCTGTGTAAATCTCGATACTCCAGTCTGGGCAGCAAGATTCGATATGTGGACTCGAACGTCAGTTTCGGTTTTCGCGAGTCGGTGCAGATGGGAAATGGCAGTACCACCAGGATAATTAGTACTAGATATGCTTAGTAAGAACAAGGTGAACATTGCATTGAGAGCGAGATGACCTGCCACGCCTAAAGACAGGAAATGGTATATTGGCGTTTTGTTTCTGTTTTCCCAGCTAAAAAAATATCACTTTTGAAAGTACTGATGACAATTTGAAAAAGTAACAATAATAATTAGGTTTAGAGTAAGAAATTAGTATGAACAGAACGCGCTTAGGGCAGATTAATGAAACAAGCCTGAAAATTCCCGGGCCTAAAATTTTTTCATCCATTACTTTCGACAGCAGAAAATTGCCGAACATGCAAAACAATTTCAACTCGTATTCCTCTCACCAACAAACAAAACTCGAGGAAAGCCTAGGGTCGTCTATTTTAATAGACTGGCTCCTTATGCTGGAAATATCGACCAAGTTCGCGCCCTCAGACCTCCAGAAGATCAAGTGACGTTTCAGAAGGTCGTGCATAGGGTAACTCAACAAGAGCCACGAGACCTTTTCGAGGTTCCAGTTGGTTATGCACTAGCTCACTGCGTGGCAGAGGATCTCCAAATGTCCAGAGGTATCGCTGTGGTATTCAACAAGAAATTCGATCAGCTCCAAACATTACGAGAACGGAATCCTAAAGTCAGAGGAGTGCTACAGTTGAAGAAGGATCAGAGAACCATTTTCTACTTGGTGACCAAAAAGCATTCTCGAGACAAACCGTCCTATGAAGATATTTGGAGGAGTCTTACCGGACTAAGGGACACGACGCTCTCCGGGAATCTCGTGGACAGGCTGGATTGGAGAATTGTGAGAAGCATGTTGGAAATGATACTCAGATCCAGCGGTATCAAGATTTTGGTGTGCGGTAACCATCTTCCACGACCGAGCATGAAGACTGTGGAGTGTTACTTCCATCGAACTTCACAGTGCAGATATGGGGAGT
>WOGP01007476.1:0-11736 GCA_015342065.1 Leptinotarsa undecemlineata
CGCAACGAAAAGAATGGATTAGTACCGAAACCGGTAGATGTCTCTAGAATGTTCGTCACGACTATATAAGATCGTATCCTCGCTCAGAGAGGGAGTATGTAGCTAGAAAGTGAATCGTGCGTTTGAAGACAGGTTATCAAACAGTGAAGATAAATTAATTGTTAGTTGCTAAGTGGTGTATATAAATTATTTGTGTTAGTGAAGTATTGTTAAAAAGAAATTTGTTGAAGACAGTTAATATTTTAATTCGTTACAGAATTAACATTGACACTTCTACTCTTTGACGTTCAGTCAAATGAGACATTGCTAGAACTTTCAGCCTATTGCTTCAGCAAGTTCACAGAAAACATACAATTTTTCACTCAACTGTCACGGCTGACAAACAACGGTTGGTAAAAACAAAAAAAATTGAAGGTGCATGTCATATTGTACAGCGGACGGATTCAATGTAATATCTACGAGATACCTTTCGACACTTTGAATTTTTTGTTTCATTATGACGCATGCAAGAAATTAAAACTAAAGATATGGCTGTACAGCCAAAAAAAGGTATCACTTGACCCCCTTTTGCATTTAAAAAAATTGGAGGGGGGCTGTCACGTTGAGGAGGATGACGGAGGAGGGATTTTTGTTGTGTCACAGATTGTCTTTTCGAATACATTATTCGACGTTTTTCAAGATTTTCCTCGAAAATGGCTAATACCGTAGAAAATGAATTTATCCGTTACATATGGTTCTCACTGTATATTCTCTCACTACAATTTCAAAGACAGATGCACGATACCTTTGCTTAGAGCCAATGCTGGAGCGTAAACAGCCACACTGGTGTAAAGCACCATTTGAAAGACATACAGTAAGCTGGCCAAATATCTAGTCTTGGAGCTGAATCTCAGAGACAAGTATTCGTAGGAGCTAGTGAGTCTCAGATTCATGTAGACCGGCAGGTACAGTTTTGAGGTGAGAGGTACTACCAGTATGAAAGCTACGCAGATCATCCAGAATTGGGATCCGTGAGAGTACATTTCTGCAGGGTTGCCAAGGAGCTCCACTGCAGTGACAAAACTGAAAAAGAAAAAATGGCGAATATTAATAAAAATGTTTCGATTGTAAAACGTGTGAAGCATATTTTGGGAAAAATCCTGACACGAATAACTTCGTTACCAAACTGCATTCAACTAGATTTCTTGCTCATCAATGCCTCTAAATATTGGATTCGTAGTAGATCAGAAGGCGGAGTGGGGCGAGAGCTCATTACCATCGAGGAACTCGTGTAGTAAAATTCGTGTTAGTATATTGACTGGGGAAATTATTCTGTGTGGTGAACTTGAGTTATTTGTTGTATTAGAAAATGTATTTGACCAGTAAACACACAAACAAGGTTCTCATCGGACAAATCAGAGGAATTGTGAACAACGTATTGAGAATTGAAAAACAACCGGAATCAAAGGTGGATGCAGTGCCTGATTAAGGAGGGGGGCAAGCGAGGATACTGCCCAGGGGCCTCCACAGAAGAGGGGCCCCTACAAAAAAGATAAAACATTTTTTAGGTCAGGTCAGGTCAGCAACTCTTACATTCTCGTCCCAAACATAATTTTTACATCCTTTTCAAGAATACTTGCCAATTACTATAAATTTTTGATTTGCTCGAGCATTTCAGAGGCAAATAGAAAGAAGGGTACCTACCTATCGAACCACCTGAACTATTTCCCAAAGAAGTTGTGACAGACCAAGGAAAGGAAATTGCAAGTTTCATTCACAAAGACGAAAACTCCAGATTCCAGAAGTCAAGGTTACGAAACCAGAAAAGAGGAATAGAGGAATATTTGTCTAAAAAACACGCCAGATGTCATTATATGAAACACCAACTTGTACAAGAGAGAAAAAATGATAAATTAGGTAGTGAACAATTGAATTGATTCTATAATTTTGAATTTCCAACGCAAGAGTTCATGATTGGAATGCTAACTCGTATAAAGGTGTATTATTTTTCAGGTCTTCACTTGAAGTAAATTTAAAGTGTTTCCATCTATAAGCTACACATATACCACATTTCCTCTTGAGATGAACTACTGCTCATTTTTCTATCACAAAATTCACTCTTCCACCACTCTCAAGAATAGATGAAAATCTCTCAATTTCGAGCAGGAGTTCAAGATTAGCCTCTTACTGAGGCACTCAATTGGTGAGCTTTTGCCTTCGGTCTCCGGGGATACATCAGCTGTTTCAATAACTATTTCTCAGGGATGTAGAATAGTGAGAAGCGGAAAGGTGGCTGAAGGATCCATATTGGATCACACCTCTTTTAGGGGAACCTTCTCAGTTGATACACTGTGGTGAAGCGAGTCATCCAGAGTCCAGAGTATCGGTTCAAGCACCCTTACTATTTGATGAGGTAGCGAAGGCATTACAATAAATGCTCAATGGTATGTTGAAGTAATCGATCTAGGTGATTGAATTTATATTGCTGAGAGTCTTGGGTTATAATCATTATTATCTAGAGTCTTGAAACTCTCTAGTTATGCAAGTCTCCACATTCGTCTATTATTACCTACTTCTCAATTTTTGGAATTCAAACCACTTTGTATTTCCTCATACATAAAATTGTTCCAAAATAGTATTGGAAGTTGAAAAACGACAGTTTCTATTAAAAACATGGAGCTTATATTATTTACCTTGCTGCCAACGAAGTAGCCATGGGAAAAGTTCCCATTGTGCTGCCTCCCAATAAGAAGTCTTCGCTATTTTCGTGTTTGTTGAAAAATCCATAGAAGACTCCTATACCGCAGGAAATTACAAGCATCGCTCCAAGGATTAGATAATCTGCCCAAGAGAAATAGTTTTTCTCGAAATTTTCTCCACTACACATATCTAAAACAAAATTGAATACTGCTGATAACTTATAGGAACTAAAATTGAACCACTAATCACAGATTTATTCGAAATGTATGTAGAAAATGATTTCTTGCTATTAATTCAACGAATCAAAAATGTTTTTTACCAAAGAAAATATTTTCTGGAAAGAAGATACCCTTTCTTTGTTTTTCACTTTCTTTGTGACTGGGAAATGGCGAACTACTGAAGGAGATATATAAAACAAAACATGGAATTTCCCATGTAGTCTTTGTAACAGTACACATTTTTGGATTCATACTTAGGGCCTTGATGTCCCCTCTATATATTTCAAAATTCAGTGTACTGAAAATGGACATTTTTGTTACGGTATTGACGAGATTCATTATATGCATTCATGCAATGTAGACATTCATCTTTGTCTGTAGCATATTCATTAGATAACTTGGTTAACGGAATGCGCATTGAAAAACAGTAATTTTCTGTACGAAAAATGGTAAACTACTGAGGCAGATATTCAAAACCAAACATAGAATTCCCCAAGTAGTCTTTGTAACAGTACAAAGTTTTGGCTTCATACTTGGGGCCTCAATGTCCCCTCTATATATTTCAAATTTCAGTGTACTGAAAATGGACATTTTCGGTACGGTATTGACGAGATTCATTATATGCATTCATGTATGTATATCACAATGTAGACATTCGTCTTTGTCTATAGCATATTCATGACGCGCATTGAGAAATAGTATTTTTCTTTATGAAAAATGGTAAACTACTCAGGCAGATGTAGAAAACAAAACATGGAATTTCCCAAGTTTAGTAGTCGGTGAAATTCATACCCATATGGGTAGGTAATTAATCAACATTCACTTACCTTTCTCTAGATTTTTCTGAGACTTTCCAGCCGCTACAGAAGTGAACAGAATTATCACCACTGAAATATTCATCAGCAGTTTCGGTTTTGCAAAAAAACTTTTCCACTTAATTACATCTTCCATCGTAGTGAATAAAATCTAACCGACTCAGTCGTTTTGTTTTTAAATGAATATCTGAAACGGAAATAACTCATAGTCTAACTTAGACAGGTAACTTCAAGTGCATATTATTGATAAAACCGGATTAATCTGAATTTTACCGTCAACAATGGGCCAACAAGTCAAAACAAATGACCACCTGTGTGCGACAGCAAAAACAAATAAGTATGAATTTATTAAACCTTGTCGAGAAAAATGTTGGATTCGTCCATAGCAGTTTTCCTTAATTTCGTTGGATAATTTGCAACTTTGCTTAGTTTTTAGTGTCTACATGATTTTGACAATTTCGAAAATTACAAGCTTAAACTGAACCATTTCTTAAAATTATATTGAATTATTTAAAAATATTGACGTAGGAAAATGATAAAATCACACAAAAATAGGGAAAATGATAAAACTTTCTACGCAGTAAATAATGTACAATTCAGTGTACAAACAATATTTAACTATTTTCAAATGTATGGAATAAAAAAATTTTTGGGAGATATTTGAACAATTAACTAAGTTGAAAAAGAGTAAATAATTTCGGAAAACTGAAGATTGGTACAACCAATCATTTTATCAAAAGTATCACCATAATACATCAACATTTTTTCCATAAATTTCTATTTTTTAACGAAAACCTTCTTATTTTTCATTAGTTCGGACTTCCATTGTCTGAAATGCTATAAATTAATTTGAAATTCCTGAAAAATTAAAAAGATTAGCTGAAAATATAAAAATTATAGCAAAAAAAATTGAAATTACAATTAAATAAAATGTAAGCAACAATAAAAAAATTGAACTAATAACACGAGATGGAAAATATAAAATTATTAACAAGAAATGAAAATAAAAAAATTAAAAGATTGTTAGTATCTACAACCGAGATCTGACTATTTATAGGTCATTCGAATGCTTTCACTTATCCCCTCTTTCCTCTCTCCGCTTTATCTGTTTGAGCAGGAGCTGATCATTTGGCGGGAGTTGCTCGTGTTCCGCTTGAATATGGGCTTCCATAACTTGCGTATCTCTATGCTAGCTTGGCTAAATGCGTTGTTAGACAACATATACGCGGCCTCTTTGAATTTTCTCCTGAACCAGTGGTCCTCCTTGTGGATGATTTCAGCTTGAGTCCACTTGATGTTATGTTGATGAGTCCAAACATGCTCTGCTATTCCTGATTGGCTGGTTTCTCCTCGATGTGTGTGTTTCTTTTGCTAGGCAATGCGAACTTCCAACGACCTCTTAGTTTCACCAATGTATGATTCTCCGCACTCGCAGGGGATCTGGTAAATGCGATTCTTGGAATCGCAGTCCGCGTTTGGTGGCCTGGTTTTCATGAGATTGCTACGGATAATGTTCCCAGATCTGAAGCAGGTTCTGATGTTATACAAGGACCCAATTCTTCTTATCCTTTCCGACAATCATCTGATATAGGGAAGTACAAGTACAGGTTGTGGCGGCTTTTCTTCCTTGTGGAGCTCTTGCTGTCTTCTAGCTAAAGCCTGTTCCACCATCAGTTTGGAGTAACCATTCCATTGAAGGTCATTTTTGATGATGCCTAGTTCCTTTTCAAGACCTTCCTTTGTAATACAGAGCCCGAAAGCACGGTCTAGTAGAGTCTTGATGTCTTATCTCTTAGTCGATTGATTGGATTCCTGGTTCAGATACTGTCCCTGTGAGTGGGTTTTCGATATACAGATGTTTCTCATTTAGTTTCTACGTCTAAGAATGGCAATTCGTTGTGGACTTCCTTATCCATTGTGAAAGTGATGGAAAGACTCACGTTGTTGAAGTTTTTAGTTCTGCATTCCCATGGTTTCATATTATGAAGGTGTCGTCCACGTATCTCAACCAGACACGGAGCTATAACCGGTGAAAGTGGCAATCCCATTGGCAATTCCTCATCTTGCATAAACAATTTGTCCTTCAGTTGAAAGAAGCAGTTTCATACATAGCATCTTAGTAAGTCCATGATTACTTGTATCGGTAAGATTGTTCTATCTTTTAGGTTCCCATCTTCGGATAGCTTCCTCTTTATGATTTGAAGTGCTTCTTCGACAGGAACGTTGGTGTAGAGGTTTTCCACGTCGAAACTGATCAGTTGATCCTACTCTTTGACCTCAGTTGTCCCTAGTAGTTCAACAAAATGCCTTAAATTTTTCACAAAAGATGATGTTTTTCCTTGCAGTGGTTTAATTATTGGTAGTAAAAATCTGGACGAATTCTGAGTAGCTGAATCTCTGGAGCTAATGATCGGTGTGAGTGGAACATCCATCTTGTGGATTTTGGGTAGTCCATACAAGTGAGGGGGCTTACTGTGGTGCGGTGTTAGAGGTGTTAATTTTTTCAGCTTGTGTTTATAGTTCAATTCTTTTGATTTCTTGGTTATTGCTTGCATGTTATTTCATTGTAATTTCAGTTTTTGCCTAATAAAATTGTTATTTTCAGCTAATCTTTTCAATTTATTACAGATTCTTTTACGGAGTTCAAATCAATTTATATCACAATAGACAATGGAAGTCCAAACTGATGAAATGAGTAGATCTCACTGTCAGGCCATAGATGATAATATTTACAATATCTGAGAAATATTTCTGTAGTTTTTCGATCTATTTCAAATTATACATGCAAACTCTAACTTTAGTCTAACAAAGAAATAGAAGAGCTTTTTAATAGTTCATTATTACGTTTGTGAAAGAATAATTTGATTAGAACAGTGGCAATGATTGAAATTATGAGAATTATGCATAACTTGGCCCTAAAAGTGGCGTATGATTCAAGAATAATGACATCTAGTTGGTATTTTCATAACTGTCAGTTTTATTGCTGTAAAACTCTGTTTTGGTGGCCTACCCTTAATTTTTTTCACCATTTCATCGGGTTGAAGAAAATAATCGACAAAAAACGATAGAAATGGATATCTTGTCAATAATAAATCACGTTCATCCAAGCTTGTCTCACAAAATTAGAAATTTCAAGGTTTGAATTTGCATTGGCCTAAAAAATCTTTAACAAAGAAGTAACTCACTCAATTATTTTTCAAACGTTGTTGTACATCAAAGGTAAATACTCTTTACTAGAGTGGGTCTATTTTACTGGTAACTATCACATTTGAAAAAGTATTTGAAGAATTTGTTGTGCACCATTGATTTTGCACTGAAGTTAATTTCTTGTTGCATCAGCTATTATAAAGTACAACTACATCAGAAAAACCCCTGATTTTCCGAACGAGAAAATAACAAAAACAACGCATCTTTCTTCATGTTAATTGAAGATTGAGATAATGAGTTTCATTTGAGATGATAAGAATTGACGGGGGTATTTTCAAGTCCCCCTATAGAGTAGGTCATTGATTTTCAATGAGGAGAATGGCCAGGCCCCGTTTATGTGATCAAGCGGTGTCAAAGGTGAACTTCTAAAATACTTACAAACACTTCAAGGCTACACGAACTCATGATTTATTAAGACGTGACCTTCTGAACCGAAGGAATGTCTCAGAAGTTTTTCAAAGAACAATAATTTGAATACTGTGTATGTTTGTCAGTACCGCCGAATTTCTAGTGTTTTTTTTATTTTCTCTAAGAGACGATACCACATGATACATCAGATGTAGGGCCTTTTTCTTGAAAATGACAGTTTTCTTTTTTCAGGAATGAAATCAACAATCAATATGCCTATAATTCAATGAAATTTTTCCACAGACTTCAATCTACAAAATGATGACAACAATCGAATATTTTGATATGGAATTACATTTCTATGCTGCTCATTGATAGTTATCTTGCAAAGTATATTACTTGCATCTTCAGTGCAGTCATACACAATTTACTTCAAAATTATTGGGAACAAGCTATCCAAGTACCTATAGCTTTCCAAGAGACTTGGTAGACTTGAGGCTTGATTAACTTGTTGCTAATGTTATATAATCCACTGAAGGTATAGCCGAAGTAATCTTTATTGTGAATACTTAAAGCTATCGGCATCTCAAAGGCCGAAATAATACAGAGAAATAATGCAAAGGCCGAAATAATACAGAGAAATAATGCAATGCCGCTACAAACTATTCCACGTGGACTGAAGAATTGGGGGTTCGTATTGGATAATTTTTACTAACCGAGTGTTATGAATAAGCGAATAAGATTCGGATGCATTTTAATATTGAAACAGAGAGTAGGTTTCAATGCATATAAGAAACTACATCTCAAAAGTTTGGTTTCGAGGGAAACAAGCTATTACAAGCAACATCAGATTTGACCGAAATTCCTTTCTCAACTGTATGTAAAATAGTCAAAATACCTTACGGACACAAGACGTGATGTGATACGGGACTACCAAAAGCTTTAGATTTTCATCTAATGAAATCATTAAAAAACAATATACGACTGTTACAAAAGCAATGAGATTCCTACGATTGAAATCATAAGGAAGAACAAATACTTATAACAAATAACTAAATATAGACAAGAACAACGGAAAATTGTCTATTTGGACGAAACTTGGTATGACACTCATGACATAGTTATGAAA
Source organism: Leptinotarsa undecemlineata (assembly GCA_015342065.1). Classification (NCBI taxonomy): domain Eukaryota; kingdom Metazoa; phylum Arthropoda; class Insecta; order Coleoptera; family Chrysomelidae; genus Leptinotarsa; species Leptinotarsa undecemlineata. The sequence continues at coordinate 8,397 of WOGP01007476.1, forward strand.
GGATGGACTGATGGTTCGAGAATGTGTACGTCTAACATGCCTGCAAACAAGGGATCGTGACTAACCATTGTGCTTTGCGGAGGAAGTAAAGGATGGGTTTTGAATTCTTTGAAATAATGTGGAAAAAACTTAAGGACTGCAATGTTGACTATCATAAGAACATGGAAGCTAATATTTTTGAGGAATGGTTTGAAAACACATTGATCCCAACCTCATTAATTTTGATGAGAATTGACAATTTCAAATCTGGACTATTTTTAATTGTCAGATAATGCTATCTCTATATTGTTCGGAGTGCCACAAGGATTCATACGAGGGGCTTTAAAAATCCTCCCTGTATATTCCAGATTTCAGTGTTTCGAAAATGGACATCGATGGTATGTTTTGACTAGATTTACTATATGAATTCAAGTATATCACAATGAAAACATTTGTCTTCGTCTGTACCATATTCATTTTTTGCGTTTTGTAGTATTATGTACTTATATTACAATTAGCTGTGGAAATTTTTATTCACTGCTAGCTTCTTGGCCCATTTTTATGTACCTACTGTAATGGGTAGCCTTGAATTTATTATCTAATGAAGCGCATGGCCCATCTGTTTTGGGATAATTCATGTATGGTGATTGAAGGATTTTTTTATGACTTTTTGGGAAACTTCAACAAAGCAGCCACGTACAGTTGGAATATCCTTAGTGAAATAAGGGTGTGTTTCAAATCATCTTTCTTCTGTTTAGTTTCAGTTCCCTTCTGATGATGCTAACTTAGTTGACGGAATGCTGTTCGAGACAGTACTTTTCTGGTGTGCGAAAAGTGTATAACAAGCTTCCTTCAAATCTCAAAACTGTGCCTCCAACATACCTACATGTTTCGACAAATTCTTAAAAAAACTGGACGTATTGTTACCTATTTTATATCTTAGTTATATCTATTTTAAGTTACTACTGACAATAATAGTACTTACGGATGAACTACTACCTTTAAATTTAAGATACCTTCACCGTTATTTCAACACCCTGACACGTGTTTTGATCTTCCTCTTGAGGATGATCGCTTGGTGATCGAAATACGTGTCGAGGTGTTAAAACAACGGTTTGGTGTTTACAAAAAATGCGATTATAATTTGGCCCATCTCTAGTGACGAATTCGCCAGTTGTTCATTGGATGTCGGTGATTGGTTGACTCATACCACTTTCAGCATCCCCCTAAGTTGGAATGGGGATGGAATATTTGGAGGGTGTTTGTGATACGTTTTGTCAGTAGATGAATTACATAGTTAAATAATAATGAAACAGCGTTAGAAAATATGAAAACTTTATTGTTTCTTAATGCTTTGGAAGACATATGATAAAAGGCAGAATAATTTAAAACGATTTAAAACGAGTTACTTTGTGTGAGATTTCTATGAATAACAATAAAAACATTTCTCCAATACACTATCTCTAATAAATTAACTACCCCTTCTTTCCCAATGTGATTTAGTATACTCAACCTTTGGTATCAAATTTTTAATTTTTGTGACTGATACTATGAATTACTTGAAGGAATGTTCAATTGCATCTAAAAAACGCAAATAATAAAAAGGTAGAGACATCAATAGTTCGGACTTCCATTGTCTAATATGAAAGAATCAATAAAATTACTACCCGAAGACGATTGTGAATCGAAACGTCGTGAACTAACTTGGCTTTAAATATTTTAATTTTAATTTCTTGTTAATTGTTCAGTTTTCAATTGTTGTTTGTTATTTCATTGTAATTTCAGTTTTTGAACTTAATATAACTGTTATTTTTGTAGCTCAGCTTTTTAATTTTATTGGTTATATCATTTTAGACAATGAAAGCCCGAACTAATGACATTCACTTTGAAACATTGGCAACCACCTTCAAACAAACGTTAAAAAAGATGGACGTTGTGAGAATATTAGATTATTTTTAATTTTCTCTACGTTTATTTATAACTCTATAAGTGAAGACGAGGTAATGGCTGTATAACTAGTCTTCAATATAGTTTGAGTCCTAATCTGACCAACAACCGATAATTTAAATTATAATGCGTCCAATAAAGTAACGCATAAATACATCTTCAAGTAAATATATTAATTCAACTCCTCTGGAGAAACACTTTTCTTGTTGAAAATTTTTAACAGAACGAGGGTTCGTTTCGTAGCTTATTTTGAAAGGGATTTTGATTCTCTATCCATCAATATCATCCCATTTTCTATGTCATTAAGTAAAAAAGAACACGTCATATTTCAAACGTTCAAGCTGGACGCCTCTTGCTTCTTGACAATAATGAAGGAGTTGCTAGAACTCTTTGGAAATTTTTGTATCGTTTCCGGGGTGGTTTGATTGAATTCTGGCCTGTGTATATTTTTACCATATATGTATTATTTGATCTGTTGTAGTAGACCACAACAGGGAGATTTTCAATACTCCCATAGAAATAGTCAAGTGGGGTCAAATCGAGAGAACAAGTAGGCTATTAAGTTTCACTGTATCCACTTTTAGGAAGATACAACGCAGACATTATCAATAACCTCATAAAGTAGTCAAGTGGGGTCGAATCGGGACGCTAAGTAGGCTATTAGGTTTCACTGCATCCAGTATTAGAAAGAACTGGATTCAAATGGGTTTCAACTTTCATTCAAAATGATGTAGTGCATCCTCGTTTTGCGCATGCCAGATATTTTTATAATTCAATTTGGGAAAATAATTAAAGAACTGAGAAATTTAGCAAGGGATTCCAAAAATGTGCTTTAGTTAATGTTCCCGAAAAAATAAGATTCGATTACTAAAAAATTTGCACTTCTTCTTTTCTGGATATTGGGTATTGACCTCCATCATTGAAAGTAATTAAACGAATATCTTGGCTTCGATTCTCCATGATTTTGCAAAATTTCTGTCGGTGATAAGGAAGGTCATGAACCCAACGAATTTTATATAGATAGTATTTTTTAGAAGATGCAACACGGAGTTTTACTAGGAACATTATTGGCGGCAATTTGCCTTGTAGATTTATGTAGATTATCTTGAATATTCATCATATTCAAAGTTTTTTCGTTATTTCAGTTTATTTAGGTATATGTGTGACATATTCAAATACACGAAATTTGTTTTCTATTGCACTGACGATAAACTGAGAAATTATATTTGAACAATAAATATTTGTGTGCTTCAAAACATATAAATGTTTCTAATCATCCTTACAACCAAAAAAAACAAGAGCCTTGAAATACTGAATCATTTCTGGTAATTTTCAAGAAATCCTTAAATTCAAATAGGGAATTGTCGCACCTTCAAAGTATATGAAACATTACTGACTCAAATTTAATTTCAGC
>WOGP01007477.1:0-11734 GCA_015342065.1 Leptinotarsa undecemlineata
TTCAATTTCTCTTCCTTCGGAAGACATATTTTTTGTATGAAGATGGAGAAGCAGAAAGTCGAAATCTTCCTTTCGCAAAACTTAAGAGAATGTATTGCTGACTAGTAAGTCTAAAGTGGTTCGTTGAGTGAACAAGACAGCGCATAACTAGCAATGTTGAATATCTCATCAGGAGTGTCAAAGTGAAGTTTCTCGTCGAAAAGTCAAGCCAGAGTTGCGGAATGAAATCTGAAAGAGGAATGTTGACTGAAATGATTGAAATGGAAAACAAGTACCTGTATTTGATGAGGTTGAGACATGAACAGATCAACTGAGATATTCCTCATATATTCAATGATATATTTTCAGTATGGGACCTAGAAATCATCTGAATATTTCTCAAAAACGCGTTCATCATGAAATCCACAATTATTTCAACAAACAAAAATATTTTCAAAGTGAATGTTGACCAGAAACGTACAAGAGTGACTTCATCACGTACGATCTGTTTGATTAGGATGCAAATTTTATAGGCCAAATTGTAACTGTAACCAGAAGCAAACAGCAATCGATGGATCTTGAAGGCCTTAGAAATTCCATGTTGAAGAATCTGCTGGAAAAGTTCGTTCTTGAATTTTTTGGATTATGTGACAGTTATGATGATTAAACAATGACTAATATTCACCATTCCACGTTATTGACTGCTCTGAGAGAAGAATTTATGGACAGAAGTACGAAAGTATTTTGTTCGTGCAGGATAAACGATTCATGTTTTCTTTTTCGAATTACTCGAAGATACTCATTCACTTCATCCTCGTTTATCCTCGTATAGTGATTTTGATTAAACTTAAAGAAGTTATCAAACTGTATATAATTTCTCTCCATAAGTAAATAGAATTCAACAAGTCATTTCGAAATCCTTCTTTAAAACTAGCAGGGGTAACGAATTCCAAGACTAGGAACATTAACATTAAGAAATCAATAATGAAACCCATGAGTTCCCATAAGGAAGCAAATACTTTCCATGCAACATCGTGTTCAACCCGAATCCTTCGTGAGTTGTGCGTGACAGTGGGTCGAGAATTTTTTCGCGAAAGATAATTTATCATAGAGGAAAGTTCCGAACATTCTTTTATGTGGTCTCGGAATTGATGATGTAGACTTGGTTTTGTTTCAGGAATAAATCTTTCGGTGAATCGCAATCAACCACTGTCGTAAACTTCCAACACCAAACGGAACACGTGAATGGTTTTTGTTGGAAGTTGAAACTGGCAATATACATTAATTTTTATGAATGGAAGAGAATTTGTGATACGGTGTTCCGCTCATGACAAAGAAATATATTTATTTTTCCTTCTTATAATGTATATTCCAGAATTTTCTGTCAATTTTGTTTTTATATATTTGGACATTTTTTATGGTTTTCATTTCATGTATCATTTCATAATGAAAATAATATAATATTTATTTGTGAAACCAAATTTCACAAACAATATAATAAATATGAAAGAACAAACAAACAAGAAAATCACAGAAACAATTCGAATTGATTGTATGTGATACAATGACTCATCTGGGTGAAAATATTTTTTATGATAAGACTTACATTTCCCACAGCTGCGAATGACATAAACAGAACATACTCATTCCATTTGGAGAATCCAGTCAGTTCCATGATTTTTTAATGTTCTAAATTCATAAATTTTCTGAATATCATGATATGTGTGGTTATGTATTCAAATCATTTCAATTCATGTATTATTCTTCATTGTCATAAATCTATAATGAAAATATACTGAACTATAGTAATATTAGTAACATATTGAAAACAAATGTCACTTTAAAAATATACAGACATATCTTACTGCAAATATCTACAATAAAATGATAAATACATGGCTTTCTACCACTTCATCTTTATATAAAAAATGTGGAAATCTTTCAGAAAAGAAGAAAGCAGTTAGTTTCAAAAGGAATAACTCTATACGTAGATGTATAGATCATTTTTTATGCGCTGCTGGAAACCTTTGGTGTAGTAATGAATATTACTGGAGTTTGTTCCCAACAACAAATCTTTTTTTTTTATCGTTCTCTTGAAGATGATCAATTGGAATTCGCAAAACTTGTCGATGTGTTGAAATAATGGTTTGGTGAGGGGAAAAATATTTCAGTAATATTCACGTATTGATCATGCAATGAGATATGTTTCAGACACAAACTGAAAGGAAAACTTCTCCTGAAACAAATACTCTCATATAAACATTGAATTATACGAAAGAAAGTACTTTCGAAACAAATACTCTTATATGAACACTGAATTTTCACTTTCCATCTAGTATTTCGTGTGGTAATCCTGTCAGTGATATCTGATTCAATTTTATAACGATTGTTTGGGAAACAAACTGAGTAGAAAGAAGTGTTTTTGTATAATTCAGTGTTCATATGAAAGTATTCGTTTCGAAAGAACTTTCTTTTCGTGCAATTCAATGCCCAGCAAAAAATTAAACTTCACTAGCGTCTGCGATGCTAGTGAAGTGTCATGTTTCTTCAGTTTCATTTTCTGAATTGTTCATTTTGGAACTGTAGTTATCAAATCTCACTAATTGGACTTATGTTTCCACAGCCTCACTTCATATACTTTCTGCGTGTCAAGTAGCATTCGAAACAATTTACAACTTTCACATTCTTCTATTTTATCATTGAAAATCCAACATTTGTTCTTGTTTCTATAATGAACTATTGTTTTAGGAAATGAAACATCGAAACACCAGTGAACTGCTTGAAAATAATAATCGGAAGCTAGTAACCTTGTTCTGCATTTATATCACTGTTGTCGTAGTGTATTTGACGTTTGGAAACTGAGGGCATAGCAATTCTTGGGAGTGAACGCAAAATAGTATATTAACCGGTGAGCAGAGTGATATTTGGTTATCAGGATATCAAGTTACAATGAAATGACTCTTCTGGTAAATTTGTGACCATAAAACCAATGCAAGATGAACTGTGAGATTGAAAAATAATCAAAATGAGATTTGATCCCGACAATCTATACTGAAGTCTCCATAGGCAACAAGGACGTTGGAACGATCTGAAGAAACCCTACAATTTCTTGATAAGTTGTTTCATATGGAAATGCCATTTGATATATAGGTGACACCAAGGTATTCCATTAATGTTGCTGAAATAATCTGTTTGTTTAAGCCTACCTTGATATAATATCTAGTTGATATAATAAATAAATAAAATAAATACTGAGCTTTTACTTTAATTGACAGTAAATTTACTGAAACTATTCCGAAATTTTATAAAAAACAATCTTCAATGGATTGATTGAAACTTTGTACAGTTTGTTCCGTTAAAAGGTTTTTCTGACATACTGTTTCGATAGCCCTGAATTATTCAAAGTGAGATTATTATTATTATACTGTGGAGGTGTAGAATTCAAATATATAATTAAATATCCAAACGATGTGATTGAAAATAAAAATTTGTGTAGTTGTATGTAGTTGCTTTCCTCCGAGAGAAAAAATATCCATAACCACTATTTTTGATTTTAAACATTGTTTCAACCAGAAAGCTACGAGGGTATAGGAAAAAATCTCACTTAATTTTGAGTTCCAAAATAAATTATTCCAGAACTAAAAATTGGAAAAACCTTCAATTTCGGGTCAAATTTTAAAAATTCTGAGTTTGAACTCGAAATTACGAGTTCCAAGTCGAAATTCAAGGGAATTTCGAATTCAGAGTCAAGAAATTAATGAAATTTCAAATATAGAATCTGATTCTGAATATAATGTTTCTTCTGAAGTGATTAATGTGTCGAATATCATCATTACAAAAAGGGTTTGAGTACATCGGGAGCGTTATTGATTTAACTGTATTATGAAAAATATAGTAGATATAACTCAAATCAGTAATACTAATATTTCATACTCAATATGAACTTATTTCTCATCTAAAAAACCGAAGTATGCTAATAAAATGTTCTCATTAATTTCGAGCATAACAAATTCTCCGAAGAGCAATGAAAAATTCATGTAGTTTTGCTATGAGAACGATGTCTTTATAACAGAAGTCATCACATATCTTAATAATCTTTGGAAAATCAGTAAGAGGCAATCGTGGTAAAATGTATTCTGCTCCTGAAAATATATATTTCCCTATTTCCGGTTGTTTTGTGGAGCTTTTTTATTTGAGAGTGATCAACTCACCGTCACTCAAACATGATGAATTTGTTCTGGAAATATTCAAGTTGTAGGTTGCAGGTTTCATCATTCGTGATAATTTAATGCAAAGTATTCCAGATTATGAAAACGTAGTGTCCGGCACCATTTTCCCATTATATTGTTTTTCCAGAATACACCATATAACTATTATCACGTTGTTGAAGTTTATTTAAACGCAAACTTTCAAAAGTATCGTAGTAAGTCGATAGAGAGAAAATTACCAACGAGTGCTGTTCATTTTGGTAGCTTAAATTGCCTTTGATAAAGAAGATATTGGTTTAGTTGTGGCTGTTATCGAAGTTTCGAAGTGATTACTGCTTGACATTATTTTGTTGTCGAGGATGTTATTTCAGCTCAGCATTAGACAATGATAATGAAATAAAATCTTTCTCAAAAGTGTAGATATCAGAAAGTTTGAACGTTTCTCACTATTCACTTCTGATGACACGAACACACCAGTTATGAAAACAGTTTTGTAACAATCGAAAAACTCCAGTTTTATGTCACCTAATTTAAAAGTAAATTCAGTTGCATATCGAAATAAACTATACTCTTAGGAACATTCATCAATTAGATATGTACAGTTCCAAGATTTGAGTGATTAAACTACCAAAGGATCATAATAAATAGTTTCATCGTAATATCGTACTCAAAATATCGTGGATCCAAAATCGAAGGTTAATTTCAGAACCTGGAAGTTTTATCAAGAACTCGTAACCGCTAGACCAAATAAATTCTATATAAAAAATATATATTGTAGTGCGAAATGATTCGTATTCGTAATGTGGTATTCAAGAGTTTACCTCAAATTTCTCAATCTCGAATTACGATTAGTTTATCATGTGACTGATATGAATCTATATAGCACATTTAGCACCGTGTCCACTGAGATTGTCTTTTTGTTTTTCGGTATTTTTGTTAAAATTTTCCTTCTGATCATTTTATGTTATTTCTTTTGTTTTCGATAGAGAATTGTGTTGACCTGTGGTCTCAGAAGTGAATTTTCCTATTTGTAACTGAATGACCACCTGGGGAAATGTGACCTCAGATGGTAATTTTGTTGCTGGGGACTAAATGTCTACCCGTGAAACCATTTTGTTATTAGAGTACTTTCTCTCTTCTAAAACTCGTAGCCCTGCTGTCTTCTTATTCGTTCACAGACAAAAATTGGAAAATGGTTCGATATTGTTTTACCGATGAAGAGCTGGCCGCAGTGGAAATTGTATTCCTTTTAATAATCTACAGTTGATGAAACAATACTGAATTAGCATCAACTATCGTTCGAGAAATAGAATCAAGTGTAAGTAAGTGTAATTACTCAAGTTGTTGACAGTAGCATACGGTGGTTGTACTCTGAGTCAGAAAAATGTTTACATGAAGTACAAGCTCAACACATAATATCGAGAAAATGTAAATGATGATGCTCTCCCAGCACATCAACAACCAATGAGAATGTTGGGGAAGTGAAGAGAATAGTTATGGAGAATCGTTGAGTTACTAATAAAAAAGTTGTTGAAGATGTCGTCATAGCGGTTGGCTCATGTCATGCAATTTTTTCGGAAATAATGGGAATGAAGCCTGTGACTGCGAAGTTCGTTCCAAAATAGCTGATTCTCGATCAAAAAAGTTGTCGCATGAGCATCGCTTAGGAATTGTGGAATGACGTCAACTGCGATACAAACTTGCTTAAAACTGTAATAACTGGTGACAAATTGTGTGTATACGGTTATGACATCGAAACAAAAGTCCAATCGTCCCAATGAAAGAGCCACGGACCAAAAATGCAAGCCGAGTTCGATCAAATGTCGAAGTTTTGTTCACTATTATTGTTTGATTGGTTGTACGGTCCATAAGAAGTATAATCTTGAATACGAAGAAAACTTACAGTTTCGTGAAAAATCTATTCATGGGTAGTGCCATGAATATTGAGCTTGACGGAAGCTTTTCTGAAGGAGACAAACTGAGAATCGATAAATGAATATTTTTTGAGAAAAATGAAAATTCACCGTACAGAATCTACACACAATATCCATACTGAATGTGTCTACTACATTACTAGATTAATTTTTCAATTTATCAATAATGAGCCTAACGATCAATACGATCCAAATATAACTCTTTTAGAAGATATTCACATATCACAAAAATTTTTTATTCAAAAAATCTACCTTTGGCGTCGAATTGGCAATACGATTTACCATTTTGTATCTCCTACGCCAAGAAAAATATTGACAATTTATCCATAGTAGGATGAATTTGTTCATATTTTGGTGGGGTATTTTCGAAAAGTGATACGTAAACCGGCAAAGTTCAACAATATTTTTGGAGTATCTCCATGTTCACTGACATAAATTCCATAATGTGAACAGTCACTCAACAAATAAATGTGAATTAAAAACTAAAAGCACGCTTTTAAAGAATATCGAACTAAAAAATTCAAAATATTTTTTTAAGTAGCCTAAAGCAATAACAAACGAAAAATACTAGTATTATTGTGAAAAAAGCGACGGGTGCTTGATATACAAAAAATATGGCACAAAGCGCCCACGCTTTTTTCACAATAATACTAGTATTTTTTATTGGTGATTGTTTCAAGCTTATTTCAAAAAAATATTTCTTACTTTTTATCTTTAAAAGCGTGTTTTTTAGTCTTTTCAAACTATATTTATTTTATCTAAACTTAGAGATCAATCAGCCGTATATTGTTTAGAAAAATGAGCATTGATATTTTCCGATTCCGGAGAGTAAGCCTGAAAATCAACTACCACCAAGCCCAAGGCACCAGACGAAAAAAGGGGGGTTACAAATAATGGAGCAGGTGCGCGTGTTAATGAAAAAATACTTTTCTCAGATGAGAAAATATATGTATAATGAGTTCGAATTATATCTAGGAGGTTACGTACAGCGCCATCTGCCCGCAAATAGATCAAGCAATAATGTCGGTGATTATGTCAGCTACAGATCACTTGCTTGAGAGTTACGAACAAACAAACATACATACATACATACAGGTGAAGCTGATATAGAGCGTGTAAAAAAATTAAATGATTGCGATCAACCTCGTTGTTTCTTCATTCTAAATGCCTGTTTCAATATACACCTTCACAAAAATAACAATTTGTGCAGTAATCTCGAATATATTGCACATAGTTCATTATCCAGTTTCCTGAACTCAAAATATCCTATTTATTTGATCAAATTTGTGTAAGAGTATTCGAATTCATTTTTTAATCCAAGTAGCAAAATTTAAAAGTGAGTACCTACTGAGTACAGACTATTTGATACTTGAAAGCATATATTAAAGCATCAACTACAATAACAGAAAAGTGAATATCATTTTGAAACAATATCTTCATTCTGTGATTGAGTTTTCCCTATATTCTATAGATGGCATCATCGTAATGGAAGGAGATGTCAACGCCTTCATTCAAATAGTGTGTTCATGCAATTTCACACACTATATATGTACAAATGTTCACATAAAAAGTGACTTTATATCGAATCCAGAATTTTCAATGAAACTTACGCGTATCATTTCCCAATGTTCATCATACCACCCTAGAACTGTGTATAGTTTTCTGCCAACATTCCAATCCAAAATGATGACAGCATGTCAGCGACACGATGTGTCGACCGCTTTCTAGATCACCGAAACAAATTGCGAATTGTAACAACAGTATAAAACATGACATCCCCACGATTCATTCAATGTGCTTGTTGCGAAAATCAATTTTCGCTGTGATGAGTTCGGTCACAGATTGGAATGGAATTCATTCTCTCATCACAAATCCGATGAACTTATCAGAATAGTTGACACTTCTATAAAAAAATTGATTTCTTTTTATCAATAGAATCTTTATATTTTTAATGTTGTTTATTTTACCATGAAAAATTAAAAACTTGAAAAATACCGAAGTTCAGATGATTTATTTTGCAAATAGGACAAATCGAAAAAGATATCGATAGTATAACAAAATAAATGGATAAATAGTGAGTAGAAACGTTATTCGACACACTATGTACATACGAAGTAGCTCTCAATATTATGCTCAACCGAATAATAAATATCTTGTTCGATTGATGCCCTATTTATTTTGTAGAAGTTCATGTTGAATATAGAATAAAGAAAATACTTTTGTCTACTTTCTACAGGGTTTATTTATTTGTTACGACTGGTTTCGATTTATAAGGCAATTTTCAAGTCCATAAATATCCCACTTCCAGATAGCAGTTTTTAAGGAAAAATGTATTTCATTGATGAAATACCTATCCGTAGGGGTTACTTGGTGAATTCTGTCAGCACCATCGTTTTGAAAAAACTCTGGAAATACTAAATGAACCTGGTCTTCTCAAAGTCAGGAAGCAAGAATTAGCGTCACAGCAAATTGACCTACTTTGATGAATTCACCCAAATATGTCGAAAAATAAAGAACGTTGCTTTCACAATTAATAATATAATTTGAGAAGCTATTGAAAACAATTAAGTAAATATTTCAATATCAGATGAATCAGGAGTATACGAAGTAACTTGTATTTTCTGTACAAAACTCAATGGATGTTCAAAACGAGCAATTTTTCCAAACACAAGAACCGCAATATTATTCACTACGCGTGTTTCGCGAAGGTAACTGAAGAAAGTGATTATTTTGTAATCTCACACCAGTAATTCCAGTTTCACTATTTTTCAATAGTGGTTGATCGGAGAAATCTTTTTCCAAAGTGATGATAAAAAGGCATAGAAATATTGATTTTGAATATAAGACCAACTCAAAATTCATTTCTGGAGCATCTTTTCGCAGAAATAAAGAAGTTAAATCATAACTGAAATTCATTGAATTTGGAATAAAAAAGGTCTGTTCAATCTTTTGGGGTGCTTTTGCGGTTGAATCCATTATCTCATTTTGAAATTGATGAATGATTTGAAAATTTTATTGAAATTGATGAGAAACATTAAATAGTAATTATTACATCTCCATTTCGATATCAGAAAGGTAGTTAGAAAACTGACATAAAGAGAAAATTATATTTTCAAACTAATAGCTGTTCTTATCATCATAATTTTTTGATATTTGAACAAATAATACACACATAGGAAAATGGATACGTTCGTATCCCCGTGAATTGAATTTATAATCGCGGATTTATTACTTCTGGTTGCCTATAAATTCAGATCAATTTTCATATCCTAGTTATCAGATTTTATCATTAGATAACTTCAAACTGATACGAAAGTTACCAATTTCATAAAGTGTTTTCATATAAGCATCAAATTGTAATTAGTTTTTTCATCATTACTGTGACTGGAACTGATGAGAAGTTATATTTCTGTGAATGAATCTATCCTTTGAGGAATACTGAATTCAAATCACGAATTCCTCAAAACGTTTCGAACGCAAGTTCGACAAGTTTCGCAATATCAGTAGTAGCAAAGATTTCGAAGCTTGCCGCCCACTTGTCCGGCACAGCACGGCGCTGTCCGTCGCCCACTTGTGCAGCTACAATCAGTATACTGAAGGTGGTAACAGATACATCTCTATGACTAGGAGTAAGAACGAAGAAGTCGTTATTATAGTGTCTACATTATTGAATTAGTAAGAAAATAGTCACAAAAAAGAATGTTGTGAGTTTTTTCCATTATTCAAAAAAGGGCCAATCTGGGAAAGTTTCATTATGTTTTCAACGATCTGAAATGAGACGAGGAGAAATTTTTCCAGTATTTCCGAATGACCCCCGGCACATGTTCAGAATTTCTGGTTATTCTAGTGCCTGCTTTAACAAGCAACTCAATTTTCCCTCATACATTTTAATTGGTACCGTCTGACATCGTGCTGTCAACTGCTGTAATAGCAAAACAGAGAGACAGAAACTTCCCAGGCACGTTTGGACAAGTTGATGCTGACAAGCGCTAGCCGGCTACATGCTGACTTGACCAGTTTGTCACAGCACGTACCGTTATTTGCCGGACAGGATCGGAGAGCTGGAATTTTTTCCGGCAGCGGATGCTCTTGGCTGTGCCGTGCAGGGCTATTGGGCAGTTGTCCATTCATTTACATTGTTCCAATTCTATACGATTTTGAATGGACGGGCCATACTGTGCTATGACAAGTGAGCGACAAGCTTGACAGTAAAGTTCCAGCAACTTTTTCTAACTACTCATTTTATCAAATGTATTGTTTCCATTGGACGTCCTATTCCACGATTTTCAATTGTGAACAGCCGAATCATGAAGTGAGAGACTAAACATACTCCATGTAATTTTACGGTGAACGATTTATATACAAACGTTCACATCTGATTCCATAGGTTATCTGTGCAGTTCTGCACAATGCGAGTGCCATTATCAAACAAACCGGAATAATAGATTTATAGCCGGGTAATTTGTTAGCAGCAATTATTATTATTAATTGTGCCAATTTGACTCGTTCCAGATGATGAAGAGAGCTGGGTCGAGCATTTTAGATGGAAATGCGCTAGTTAGCATATGACCGAACGAAAAGTGGTAAAGAAAAGGGTAGTACGATGAGTGCTTACTAGTGATAATTCTCAATTTCGTTAATACTCACTCGGTTAGAAATTTTAATAGTAAGATATTTGGAAATGGGAAAAAATACTCAGATAAATTTCTTTTTACATCTACAATGATGTAGGATGTATTCAGTGATATGTTGATAGAATAAATATTTCAATGTGGAAGTGATCGAAATCACAAAGAATAGAACAAATAATGAATTGGCAAATATGGATCTCCACTTTCCTAATAATTAGAGAATCCAAGCGGGGATTTCGGGATTTACTGAAGCGCAGCAGATTAATATACAGAGGATAACTTGTACCCAGTTAAGTACCTTCACTAAATATGAGCCCATATATAAGTCCGTCCGTGAAGGATAAAGGATCATGATTAGTAAAAAAAAATGATCATCAGAAATTCTCGAGCGCGTCCAGTAATCTTCTGACAATTTTAGAGTGACGTAAAGAAAGGGGACGACATTCTTGAACGTGGCTATTTTTTTTTTATTTGGAAGAAAATAATTCAAGGACATTAAAAAATATACAATCTGATGATTTCTGCAAGACGAAATAACAAAATATCGTTATCTATTACTCCCTCACTGCGTCCCCACTCTGAATTCTGTGGCCGTGACGCCACCACAGCTGATCACAAAGACTCGTTCGTGATGATGAAGAAGATGATGATCAATAAATCAATTGATTATGAAAAAGTTGATTTATATAAGCATTTTACAAAAATTATTTTCTTATAAATACATGTATTTCACTTTAAAACACATACATTTATTTATTTGCATGCTATTTTCTGAGCTCTTCAATAATTTAAGTTCTATGATTGAAACAAATATTTTTTTTTTCAGATTAGGCGAATCCCTCTAGATAATCGTCAGATTATGAGACAGCACGTCTAGAATATGAAGACGAACCATATATATCTCAATCTGACGCGCTTGATAATTTCAAAATGGCAAATTTTTTTTTTGCACATTATAATAACGGCCGTGAGTTTGCGTCAG
>WOGP01007478.1:0-11732 GCA_015342065.1 Leptinotarsa undecemlineata
ATATAAGTGAAGATAGAACGCAGATACTTATGCGTAAATTTTCAGTTACACAAGAAAATTTCAATTCACGTGGACTTTGTGTCTATCAACAACATACAGACGTAGTTTGCGTTAAGCAAGACACACTATGTCCCCGGACGAAGCAACTGTTGCATAACATCTGTTATGAAATAGGAGGAGACTGGCCTACTGCGCCGAAAGGATGCAAAGACCAAAAAAAAGAGAAGAAGAATTAATCGAAATGATTGAGTAGATGAGTGGTTAAAAGGTCGATGTTTCTCGTTTCTCGTTACAGTATTTTTCTTTTTATTCTTGCAGAGTGCACAATAGCTGCAAGTACTAAGAAATTTAAAAAAAAACCTTTGATACTTTTATCATCGGACCGGGCATTAATAAGTGATTTTTGTCCTTTTTATTCAATCAGCCGGCATCCTTGAAAAGTAGTAAAAACCTTTTCAATTGTAAAAATAATGTATGAGAATTGGGATGACGATGCTCCTGGGGTAGCTACTGTTATTCCACCATTTCGACGACCCGGAAATAATGACGAAGTATGGTCTACCAGCACATCTAATAATCAGAAGTCCAAACAATATAGTAGGGGTAGAGGAAATTTCAGAGGTAATTCCAGAGAAGGTAGGTCTGATCGAAGAAACGGACGAGCTGGTGACAAATGTGAAGAACTAAGGGTTAAATGCAGTTTTGTTGGAAAAATTATTGGTAAGTTTCGTAATATTTTCTCATTCGTAAGTATTCTGATAGTTAAGAAACCATATAACTGACCAGTGTGAAAACAGAAATGGTCTGATATTTAAAAATGGTCCCATTGATAAACTTATATTTCATTTATTAATTTTTAAAGTGTGTACCTGTACCTATTTATTTATATTAATTTGTTTTATGACCAAAAAGAGAAATTGTAATATTATTATAACCGACTTATTAGTGACGATTCCCATAATGTATGGTACTTGTATTGTAACATTCAGTGGAAAATAAATTGTCTTGTCTTTGTCTGATGAAGTCACCACATTAAATTTACTTCAAGTAATAATTTTGAGTAATTGAATAGTATAGAATGTTTCATTTTTGCAAATAAAATGTTTCATTTTATAAATAAAACATACAGGGTTCTAATTTATTTCTACATATCTTTGCTTTTTTTTGAAAAAAGTTTTTCATGAGTGATGAATAATATATCCTTCATTCTAATACCATTTGTAACGTTCTGATTTACTTGGTGAAATAATAACAATAACATTGATGGTGAATACTGATCCTATTTTTCCATTGCATATTGACCCATATTCAATCATTATTTTCTGTTTCTTCTAACATTATCGAATTTCTGAAAAAGTTTCTGATAGATATGAAGAATAATGATTTATGTCCTTCAAATACTGATTGTCTATTTTGTAGGTCATAAACTACATGTTAACATATTAATAATTAAGATGAATTTACATTCATGGGATTTTTTCTGTTTCTGAAAACTTTTATTATGGAAATGGTGAATACTGATCTTCTTTTTTCGATTACAGATTGTCTCACAATCTGCTGAAATAATGATAATAACCATAAATCTAATGATCATTATTTTTATGTTTCTTCTACTATCGCGTTTTTGAAAAAGTTTCTATAGATATGATAAATATTGATCTGTCTTTCGACTACAGATTGTTCCATATTTTTTAGATTGTAAACTACTTGTTGAAATAATGATAATTTAGACAAAAAATCTAACTACCTTTTTATTATGGTGGGTGGATGTAAGTAGTCTTCAAACTTTGTGATTAAATTAAAGTGTAAACATTGTAAAAAACCAGTAGTTCATTCAGTAAAGTGTAAAAAATACAATGAGAACTTTCACCCTCATTGTATGTTTCAATCGGCACAAGTTAAAAATGCAGTATGTCATCACGATGATTATGATGGTGAAATATAAAGGTATGTGGTAGAATATAATCTATTCCACAAACTACTCAGATAATTGAAAACAAAATATGACATCCTATAAAAAAATTGCAGTTTATTGAAAGAGAAGCTGAATTGTATAGACGCAATTTCGTATGTGGTGTAATTTTATACTTCGAAAGAAATTCAAAACTAGGAAACCGATGATGATAAGAAATGGGAAGGAGTTATAAATAGAAAAAGTAACTGCAAAAAATACAAATTTGTTATATGTAGCAATTATGAAGAAACCTGCATAAGTACGGTACAGAAAGTGATTGCATAAAATGCAAAATCAATCCATCCTTTCATAAAAGTGGTTCCATTTCAAGCACATATTGCAATTAAGAAATTGCAACTTTTGAAATTGAATGAAAAGCTTTTTGTTCACTACACTTGTCTTGTCAAAAATATATTGGCTACTGGACTACCCAAGTACCTTGCCTCAAAGGGAAAATTTATCTGCTCCAACTCTGGAGAAAAATCTCAAAAGAGGCTATCCTAAAATGGGCAGCTGAATTCAATAAATTTTAGCATATTTTAATCCTATCAGTTTGTATCATATGTTTTTTACCTGTTTTTGTTTTGGGTTGATATTATTTTAAATGTACTTGGTCTATTTTTGTGTAATTTCGTGTTTTATGATACAATAAATACTAATTATTATTATTGTAATACCAGGAATTATAGTTCATACAAAATGATAGTTACAATTTTAAATCACCGATTACACTATACACTATGAAATGTTCATACTAGCAGTGACAACATATCTGATATTAACATTTGGACAATTTTAGATTGAAATTGAAAAATTTGTGTTTTTTTTTTTTCATTCTCCTGTTGTTATTGTACAATTGTTACTCACTGTTGAGAAAAATAGTCTTGAAAGAAGTGGCAGATCCCTGTCTGCAAAAAGTTTAAACAGTTAAATAGATGCTGCCAAGCGTTGGTAGAGACACTAGGTACAGAAATCTGTTCAATATCTAAAAAGTTTTACTTTTCTTTGTATTTATATATACCAGATGTATCAGACAAACAATTATTTGCACCATAGAATAAAAGAAATTATAATACTAGAAATTCAACTTTGCTGGGAATGTCAATCCACATCTTCCGAACCGTACGTTTCAAATGGGTTTTCATTGAAAATGGGGACGGTTGAGTAGATTAGCGTATTGTCGTTATTTTCCCTATAACTTTTGAACGGCTATATACAATCTAATATTTTCCAAAATAACTTTTTTTGACAGAAACCGAATATGGAAAACAATATGTCATTTCATTTAAACACTCCAACTTTGATATGCCACGCTTCTACTGAGTTTCCTGTAACTTCACTATATATTTCAAAACACTTTGTATATGTTTGTACATTTGAAAGGGTGGATATTTTCTGAGATGTATCAAATTAGTAAAAACAGAACTCTGAGCCTTGTGTGGCTAATGCAGTCAAATCGTCAGGATTCCCAGTTTATTTTTGATAGAAGTTTCCTTTCTTTTGAAACATTCACCTCAACATTTTTTTTTGTGAACTATGAATGAATTTACTGTTCAAAGTGTTGATCAAGTCTCGGTAATTGCTCTCAAAGAAACAATTAATAATTGTGGTGAAATTAGTAGAGCTGATTTGTGTCAAATTCCCCTGCATATCAAATATGGAGTTTGTGTTTCAAACGATGAAAAATATACGATTTCGTCATGTGAGTGTTCCAAAATATTATCGAAGAGGGAAGATTTGAATATATCCAATTTGTTGGTAGAGATGGTTTTTTGTAGTGATAAGTGTTAAATATCACTATTTTGTGAACTACAGAATGAGAACACACTATTGAGGAAGATGGTTGTGCACATGATCGATAGAATCGAATTAATGAGTTTCAAAATTGAAGGCCCTGGAAAATGATCTGGCACCAGCAAAAATGGACATTTGTGATTCAGCTCTACCAAACAATGTCCTCACCACCTTTTGGTACTGAATCTACCATATCGGACAAAAAGGTTGCCATTCAAAATTATGATAACCACACATCTATGAATGGGGAACAACAACAGCTGATATCTAAAGAACAAGTGGCATCTGCAATATGTAGAAACCAATCTTGAATTTGAAAAAATAACAGATTTGAACGAAACTCAACAGTGTGAAAAATTAGTAAAATGAAAAATTGTTCCACTGTATAATGGAAATCTCAAAACTTGCTGAAAGCCATGCTGAAAAATAGTTCAACGCTGATCTTCTTAAACTTACTATGGGAAAAACTGAAAGGCTAATATTTTCTTTCAATAACTCGATTGCAGAAGGAAAACCTTTGTCAGGTTGGTTGTTACTTGGTATTACTTTGGATGACCCCCTAAATTGGACTGTTTTTTAGAAGAATTGAATATGAAACTATCCTTATATCTATTTTTATTGAGGCAATGAAAATTTGTTTCTCCCAACACTCTTATTGCTACCGATTATGCCCTTTTCCATTCGCATATTACAACGGAATATTTCTCTGGGGAAAATCTACTTCTGTTGGAAAGATATTTTTAATACAAAAAAAGCAATAGGAATAATGTATAAACGGGATATCGTGACACATGCTTAACATTTTTCAATGAACTGGGATTCATGACTATTGCATCAATTTTCATTTTTCGCTCACTACATGTTATGTTGCATAATGAAAACCTTGACTAGTCTAAATTTAAGAAACTTAGATCTGATTATCAAATAAATGGTTTTTGACATAGACAAACGTTTCCAGTCAATCGAACCGGCAGGTGGAACGAAATGAAAGTTGCGAGAAAAAATTCTACAATATGAAAAAGTATAGTGATTCAACATGGATCAAGGCTGTCGTGAAAAAAATGTTCTGACAGTAATACCTAATTTGAAGGTAATATTATCAATTCATACAAATAATATATATATAATTTAATAATTGAACTAACAGAAAATTGAGAATAAATCTTATTGAAATAGGTGAAACATATATGTATGAAAACCTTTTCCACTTTTCAGTTGATAATTTTTCTAAGTATTGAATTCAAAAGTCACTGAATAAACTGAATTTTCTTATAATTAGTTGAATCATTGAAAGTTATTTATCTTACTAATTCATAAACCATGAACATGTCTGTAGATTCAATTTTATTAGTTGGTAGTTTAGTATCCAGAAATATATGAGTGAGAATTATTAATTTATAATTACCAGATAATCATTTATCTTTTTTTTTATTTTCACCAGGAAATAATGTGTGAAGAAAAGCTTTCACATTTCAACAGATGTAGAACGTATGTTGAATCAATAATTGATTTTTTTTTAGGTCGTTCAGGAGCAAAAATTCAAGAATTACAATCTGAATCCGGAGCAAGCATTCAAGTAATGCAAGAAAGTAATGGTGAAACAACATTAGTTAAAATTTTTGGAAATGATAGCACAATATCTAAAGCTAAGAAACTCATCGAAGAGTTAACCACTGATTCTATTAAGATAGTCCATGTTAAAGACCTTCCTCAAAAAACAGTAGAGAAGAAACAGCCTATTCTTGACTGGGCAAAATTCATGCAGGAATGTGATGAAGCTGAAGCAGCTGAATGGGCAAAATATCCTCCAATCAGAAAACAGTTCTACAAAGAACACACGGAAGTAATTAAAATTTCAGAATCAGAAGTGGAAAAGTTCCGTGAAGAGAACAATAATATTGTAGTTGACAGAACTTTTAAAACCGAAAATAGTGCTCCCATTCCAAAACCATGCCCTAAGTTTATTCATGCATTCCACGAATATCCGGAAATTCTTAAAGAAATCGAGAAGGCAGGTTTTGAAACTCCATCTCCAATACAAGCCCAAGCCTGGCCGGTACTTTTAAGTGGTGAAGATTTGATTGGTATAGCCCAGACAGGTACAGGGAAAACGTTAGCATTTTTATTACCAGCGATGATCCATTTAGAAGGACAAAATGTTCGTAGAAAAGATAGAGGAGGGCCAGCAGTGCTGATAATGGCGCCAACAAGAGAACTGGCCCTTCAAATTGATAAAGAAATCAAGAAATATCAGTACAGAGGAATCACTTCGTGAGTATACTAAGTTATAGTAATAGAAGGTATGTTAATCATTCTTTTTTTTAAAGGGTATGTGTTTATGGAGGAGGTAATAGGAAAGAACAGATTGCTGCAGTTACTCGAGGGGTAGATATAATCATCGCTACTCCTGGAAGGTTAAATGATTTCCATGAATCAGGTTTGTGAAACAATTTTCAGAATGTTGTTGAATACTTAAGGTCCTAAAGTTTCAATATTCTTAACAATTTTATTAACATTAATAGTAAAAAATAACTATTACAATAGGATACTAGTGGTGTGTATTTTCAGATCTATTACTATTTTTGTTCAGGAGTTCAAAAATTATCAATTGTTTAAAAAAAAAACACCAAAATAGTTTACAAAACTGTGACATGTGCTTTGCTATTGTAGGATAGCATCTTTGGGCGTCACAAGAATGCCTGAGAGTATTTTGACCAAACAGAATTAAATAAAGCCCCGTTACTGAATATTTTTTTAAATGTGAAAACTGGTAATCAACTGATACATTAGCTCATAATTTCATTCACTACATGTTTATTTAAATGAGTTTGTACGGTTTTTTTTATGTTGATGTTGATCAATTCATTCTCAAACTCTGGTACACGTTTTTTGTATTAATTGCAGGTAAAACACAGGTACTTGACTTTCAGGTACTTCAAATAGTAAAATATATATCGAGCATTGAATATGTAGATTTTAGTTAGTATAGACACTCCTATTGTGGCCATAATTAGTATGGTGATAGGGAATGCTGAAAAGTTCACTATTTCGTGTTGGTATTTTATGGATTCTAAATCTGATTTATGCCAACAATTCTGGACATGATGTTATGATGTTTGTCATGCTCATCCAACCACAACATGTAAACCTTTATTCAAAAATCTTCAAATACTAACCCTTCCATGTTTATATATTCTTGAACTGATTTTGTACATAAAACGTAACCAAAATGAACTAATGAGGAATGAAGACACTCATATGTATAATACCAGGAATAAAGATGTGACAAGTACAGAATCTTAGCAATATATGGCTGGGTTTGCAGATCAAACGATAATTTGCTATATTTTACCGAACCCTTATTTTTGTAGGCTGGAAAAAGACAATGTCTCGCAACATCTCTCACAATTTTTCAGTTTATGCAATCAACATCCTTTGCAGGTTTAGAGGTGGTTTTATTTATAAGAAAAATTACTTTAGTTGGTGTTTGCTCAAAAAGTTATTCAGAAGGTCGCTGGTGAAATATGCATCGCTTTAATATGTTCTACATTACCATAAGCATGCTGCTTACAGAATTGGCATGCCCATGACAGTGGGATATGTTATTTAAGGTTGGTGTTTATGACAATTAAAAAAAATATACATATATTTTGAGGCTCAATTCGTTTAGAATTTAATAGCTCTATGGCCCGTCTTGTTTGGGCAAAAAACAGTTTCCCAGCATTAATATCAGATGAATTTTTACTTCAGATGCATACTTGAGTTTGGTTTCAGATGATTGAATTCTATACTATTTATTCAAATGGTAACCCAGCTAGTCGGAAGTGATACTTCTTCAGATATTAAACACATCCTTATATCATAGAAAAAGGTGCGTGGCTTGTTTTGTTTCTTTTCTATTACAATGACTTTGAAAATTGAATTGAAACCAAGCCCAACTAGTTTCCATGCAGTGAAAGACAGGCGATGAATCTCGATGTCGATGCTTGACTGCCTTCAGGAGTTTTATTCATCACTGGTATTTGATTTGAGTCTTTTGTCTACCACATAGATTGTGTCTTCATGAAAACTGAAAGCAACTTTTTATTTTTCAGATGAAAACACTTTGTTTTCACATTATAAACGATAATTAATTTTCATACTGAATTGAACCCTAATATTTCTAAACTACAAGGATATTCCCTTTGTAAATGAATAAATAAATATAAGAAGATTAAAAGGAATATCTTGTGGATACAGAAATAAATGAATGGATATCAATGATTTTGAATACTTGAATTGATTAATAGTGAAATGGAGGAATACTCATTGTCTCATATCATAGAATAATTACTGTTGAGATTGCCAACATTTCAGTAAAAAAAGTTCTTTGAG
Organism: Leptinotarsa undecemlineata; assembly: GCA_015342065.1. Classification (NCBI taxonomy): domain Eukaryota; kingdom Metazoa; phylum Arthropoda; class Insecta; order Coleoptera; family Chrysomelidae; genus Leptinotarsa; species Leptinotarsa undecemlineata. The sequence goes on from WOGP01007478.1 coordinate 8,123, forward strand.
AAAGTTTTAAAAATAAAGGACTTATTTAATGGTTTGATGAAATTGAAATTTTTTTAATTTCAAATTTGATATTTCTGGAGTTTTTGTATTTAAAATAGAAAGTATTAACCAAAACACAATTTAATAAATTACTACTACCCTTTCTGTTACTTAATCATTTTTTCTTCAGGAATTGTGAATGTGAAAACCGTCACATATGTGGTACTGGATGAGGCTGATCGAATGCTGGATATGGGGTTTGAACCTCAAATTCGTAAAGTCATGTATTGCATAAGGCCAACTAGACAAACTGTTATGACTAGTGCTACCTGGCCTCTGGGCGTTAGGCGTCTTGCCGAATCCTATATGAAAGATCCCATTCAAGTATATGTTGGAAGTTTGGATTTAGCAGCTACCCATACCGTTACACAAGTTATACAGGTGATGGAGGATAACGAAGATATCAAAATGGATGCGGTATGTTAGGAAGAAAAATTCCTGAAAGCAAGTTTTTGAACTGATTTGTATTTTTCAGGTTATGGAGTTTGTTCGAAATCTAGGACCAGATCAGAAAGTCATTATATTTTGTAGTACAAAAGCACGAGCCAGTAATCTTTATTCAGAGTTTGCACTGTCTGGTATTGACTGTCAGGCCATTCATGGTGACAGGGATCAGTATGATAGAGAACAAGCCCTGGTTGATATCGCCAATGGTACTGTTCAAATACTAGTAGCAACAGATGTGGCATCAAGGGGCTTAGATATAGATGATATAACGTACGTAAATTTTAAATTTAAAAAGAATTATTTTCATCTATTTGTTAATAACATAACTACTGATTTTCAATTGTGTTATAGGCATGTACTGAATTTTGACTTCCCAAGGAATATAGAAGAGTATGTGCACAGGGTTGGCAGAACAGGTAGAGCTGGAAAATTGGGTGAGTCAATCAGCTATTTCACAAGGACTGACTGGGCACAAGCTAGGGAGCTCATTAAAATATTGGAGGAAGCTGATCAGGTAAGTTATTTTCAGTTTATACCAGGTGTCTGGATAATGCGTATATACTAAACATATCGATGATGCTAATTTTTCAACGTTCTTGGAATCACATATTGAAAAGTAAGGTCACATTGATTACAAGAGTGGAAAAAAAGTCTCGTTTCCTGAAAATAGATCCAAATACACAGGGTGATGCATTATGTTGTATCACAAAAAAATACATTTTTCAAATTAAGCAACTATTTTATTTTTCTGACTGAAATGATGTCTTGGTTTCCGACTCTGCGCTAAATAAACACTTGTTTAGCATTTTAAATTTGAAAGAAAATAGCACACAAAGACATTAATAATTACACTTACATACATGTTCAAAATGTCTTCCACCCTGTTAATGCAATTTTTGAATCACTTCATGGTGCTGAAAAATTATTTTCAAAAGTGCCTTTAACTTTCATGAAAGACTTTTTATATACATCAGCATTATCGATATATCAACACTACATTTGAGCGAATAATAAAAATAATCTCCCATCAGTTTGTACCTGAAGAAATCTACCAGATGGCGGATAGGTTTGACGAGATGAAGAAAAGAAAAGAAAATGACCGAGCTAGGGGTGGTGGAAGTAGAGGTGGTTCTAGGTTTAGCAGAATGGGTCGACGTTGGTGAAAAAATAATTTGATCGGAATATCATTTCAGGTTATTGTAACCTTAATGTAATTTATGGGTATATATGTTGAGATGTACTCAAACTATTTTTCGTCATTTGTTAAATCATTATGTCTCAATAATTTAGTGATAGCATAAATTGATCTACCAAAACTGAATCTGGCAAAATATAAATGACTATATTATGAAATAAATTCATTACACTTGTACTTCCATTATCAAGAAAACACATTTTTTGACCTCTTTGTGAATATACTCATACTATGATGTGGCCTTGTCACCAATAGTTATTTATTTTGTTCATTATTTTAATACAAAGAATGAATGAAAACTAGAAAACTTTTTTTTCAGTATAAACTAGATTTTTTTATTAATGGTGGATTTGTGAAGGAATTATTATTTTGAATGTTTTTTGGAATCCATACAGTTACATTTTTGAAATCACTTGAGTGATTTTTGAAATTCATAAACAAAAATATTTTGACTTTGTTAATTATTTTACCAAAAAATATCAGTGAATTTTCTCGTGCTATGCTAACATACTGTATAGTATGTTAGGAGTAGAGGATAAAACTACACTGAAATGCTGCATAGCAGTTACTCGAACCTACTTTAATTCACCATTGGGAATGAAAATATCTTACGGGAAACAGTGTTATTTCAACTGGAATACACAAGTAGTAAACCCAATAAAAATAATTAAAAAACCAACTTGACATTCAAAAATGAAATGAAATTTTGTTTTCAAACTTGCCAGTTTTTTAAACCAAGTACCAGGTGTGACTAGAAACAACTTATTTAGCTATCTTTTACATTTTGTTGAACATATTGTTTTCTCAACATTTTTGTAGAATCTCATAATTAATTTCTATAGTATTTTGTACATAATAAACACATTCATTTGAATATTTCGTTTTTATTACTATATACCCTTCTGAAGAGATAGTTGACTTTGCTTCATCATATTTATAACATAATTTGTATCTTCCTCTTCTTTTCTTTCATCATCCTTATACATGTCAAGTTTCTGGCCAGCAAACTCGTAGGCACCCTATGGATTAGAGATCAATATAAAGAGTGTAACATTAAAATTTTATCATATACCTTTTTCTTCAGGCTCTCATTGAACTTAATTACATTCACAGACTTGAAACAACCTTTTTCATTCTGTTCTTTGTAATTTCTTATACAGCAACAAAGACTACATAGTTGTAATACCAACGCAAGAGGGTAAGCCAGGAAAAATATAAGATTGAGACAAAAAACAGTTTTACTGCAAAAATGAGATTTGATAAAAATGTTCTGATTATAGAGGCAGTAATTAACTTTGGTAAAACTCTCACTGTTCTTTTGTAAGTATAAGGATCAATGGGCCAACCTCCAATGTCATATTTCTCTTGGTAGTGATCTAGCGGTTTGGGTAAATCCACTAACATTCCTAAACCAACCTCTGCCATTTTTCTCGAACAGAACATTCCAATAAGACCCTTGAATATACCTACAACATAGTTTCAATTAGAAAGTTAAAATATTGGGTTATTATAACTACACACAGATCTCTTTACTTTGTTCCCTCTCTAAACTGTTTGAGAAAGTTGTTAGTAACAGAATTCTGAATTACATGGATCAAAATAATCTTTTTAGTAATAACCAATATGGCTTCAGGAAGAACAAATCAATTGAATCAGCTTCATACCATTTATTAAATTTCATTTATACACAGGTTGACTCGAATAAACTAGTTGTAACACTTTTTTTCGATTTGTCAAAAGCATTTGATACCATTTCTTCCGAATTTCTTATAATTAAACTTGCAGGCCTAGGTTTCCCAAATAATCTATTGAACTGGGTGAAATCATATATGGAAAACCGTAGTCTAATAGTTAGCTGCAATGGAATTTTATCAAGTCCCAAAGATGTAAAACTAGGAGTGCCTCAAGGTTCTGTCCTGGGACCATTGT
>WOGP01007479.1:0-11732 GCA_015342065.1 Leptinotarsa undecemlineata
AAAATTATAACACGTTTTCCCCTTGAAGAAGGTGTGTTCAAAGCAAAATACTTGGTTGCCATATTTGACAACATCATGGGTGTCAAACCAAGTTTCGTCAAGGTAGATTATATGTCTGGTGGATTCTCGGTAGCTTTTCATTCGCGTCAAATAATCTTGTCGGAGTTGAACAATAAGTGTCAATTCCATTATGACCATCCGCTTGTTCAATTTTTTATATTCGAAACCACAAGACAGTAACACACCTCGAAAAGTTTCTAAAGATTTGTAATTGTAATCGGGATAGTCGAGTAATTTATACCAAATCATTTTGTTGGTTGGTACTTAAATTTTTTGGTATATACTATACCATAAATTGTTCTCCAAATCACATCTTTTGTAGCACCATCAATGTTTGTGAATTTTTTATTCTTTTGTTTTCGTTTCATTGCATGGTCAATGACAGCTCCTATTTTAATGACTCGAAGAACTGTCGAACGAGATAGTTTCGTTAACTCGCATATTCTATTCATAATAGCATTTCATGAAGTGTGACAGTTTTCCTTCTTCAAGCATTCATGAATATTTAAAATTACTCGCTGAACTTCAACATGTAATGTTCTCACACGTAATGTAATCATTTGTTTCAAAAGGTCTCCAGAAAGCCATATTGATTAAAGTACCCAAAAACACTAAGATTTTCACAAAAATCGATTTAAACGATGAGATTGGAACCTTAGGTGTAAAAGTTGAAAACTTTTTCTAGAGATCAATTACCCTAACATTAAATTAACTAACATTTTTGCACTCGACGCGCGTTTTGATAACAAAGTTAGCATCTTCAGGAGAAGCAAATTGATACTAAATCTAAAGACAAGGGTTAGCTGTTTATATACCTAAAGTTTTTTGGACTTTGTTTGTTAAATGATGATTATCCTAATTGATTTTTCAGTAATTAACTAGTGGAACCACTACCTGCAAATTAATTTCTCCGCTTTTTAGTCTAGTGTTGACAAATTAATTTTAAGAACAGAACTTTTTTGTTATACAAATATACCAATTTCACGCAGTAACTTATAGGGGGCTTTCCATAACTCCTTGTGAATTTAATATTTTTTTTATATTTTACATATTTAATAGAATATTTCAAATGCAATTCATCTGAGGTATGACTTCAGTGTGTCCGTGTCAAATTGAATAATTGCAACTTAGAGTTGCAAGTAGATCTTAGTATATCAATGTTGAAGAAATTCCATAACGCTCAAAATAGTCTAATCAACAAGTTCAAAACATGAGAAATAGAGATAAAGATCATAGAAAGGTAAGCGATAGCTCATTCGATTCGGAATCACCTCTAGAAAAATGTTTTTGAAGGATTTTGGTCCAGGTAAAAAATTTCAATTGTCATTAACAAAATAATATTTTAAAAATTGTATTTAGTTTTTCGTTAATAACTCAGAAAATATTAATATTTCAGCAATGTCAAAAAAGCTCGTTAAAGAGGAGAAAATTTCCGATAAAAAAGTCCCTATTCACGAAATTCTATCTCTATTATTTATAATTTTAATTTGACGTTGAAAATAGGGTTCCGCGCAACTGTTACGGCATGCGCTTTCTAGACAACAAAATAGCAAAACAATTTTTTCCAAAAATATTGAATTTCTCTATTTGTTTAAAACAATTTGATAAACAAATAACGTAAAAAATACATATCCTACGTTAATAACTGCCATTGTTTAATGTGAAAACAGACATATTAATTGAAAAAAAAATTATTAAGTATTTTTAGATATTTCATTTTGCAATAGTTATCAAAAATCATAATCAAAAAATTTTATGAGCTTTCATCGCAGGATTGTATGGAGTATATATGTCAATAGGGCTCCACGAAGTTTAAAATTTATGGGCCAATTATTTATACCTTTTATCCTATTATTTATGCTAACGGAGATTGGGAAAAAATTTGATAAAAAAATGGTGATGAAACTTTTTTTCTACTGTTATGTTATGTTATAAAAAAATATTTCTTTTGATAAGCGCTCTTTAGCGGCAGCGCGTGCATGCCGTAACAGTTGCGCGGAACCGTATTTTCAACGTCAAATTAAAATTATAAATAATGGAGATAGAGTTTCGGGAGTTGCGACTTTTATATCGGAAATTTCCTCCTCTTGAACAAGCTTTTTTGAAAATTGCTTAAATATCAATATTTTCTGAGTTATTAACGAAAAACTAAATACAATTTTTTTAATCTTATTTTGTTAATAACAATTGCAATTTTTTACCTGCACCAAAATAGTTCAAAAACATTTTTCTAGAGGTGATTCCCAATCGAATGAGCTATCGTTCATATTTTTAGGACCTTTATCTCTATTTTTCATGTTGTTGATTAGACTAAAATAGATCTTTCCTAATAGAACATTTTCTAGTTCTCTGCTCAAATAGGTTTTTCAATATTTAATTAAAATTTCTCTATGTTTTGAAGAAGGTCGTTTTTTAATGCATTGAATTCGCTGAATTTTTTTTTTTTAGCCAGTCTTGAAAATATGAATATCAAGCTAATTAAACTCTTCCTATTTTTTAGCAAACATTTAAGATGAATTCAATATCCTGATGATAGAGTATTAGAAACGTGTTGTCATTCATTGATCAGATCATAGAAGTTTTGTAGAAATAATTGATTTTGTCTTTTATGAAATGCCGTTCGAAAGTAGATCCCATTACAATAAAGTCTAAGTGAAGTATATAAGTATTAAAACATATTAAAGTTAAAGTTAATTCATCACTGTCTTAAGTTCATGTAGGAAATCAGGTCTGCAGTCGGCAAACTTTTAAGGTCGCAGGGAGTCAATTCTGGTGAATATGGTGGCTGAGGCATGATTACGATGTTGTTTTTAGCTAAAAAATTACGAACAAGTAACGAAAAGTTAGCAGTTGCATTATCGTGATGCAAATGCCATTAATTGTTTTTCCACAATACCGGACGTTTCCTTCGCATAACTTCAAGATAATACTCCTTATTAACCGTACGATCATGTGGCAAGAACTTCTGATGCACTTCGCCACGGTAATCTAAGAAAACAGTGAACAAAACTTCGACATTTGATCAAACTTGGCGTGCTTTTTTTGGTCTTACTCTCCTGTGCTCTCTCATTGGGACGATTGGACTTTTGTTTTGATATCATAACTATATACCTGTGATTCGTCATAAGTTATGATTCTTTCAAGTAATTTTCAAACAATTCCTGAGCGATGCTTATGTATGGAATGCCGTTTTACTTTTTATTGTCACAGATATTCATTCCTCAATTTATTCAACTAACAATTTCTTTGTTCGAATTTAATTGATTCATGCATTTTTTCGACACATTAAAAACGATTGTTCGCAAAATTTGTTCTATTTTAAATGACACTTATTTGAAATGTTACACGAATTAATTTGTTTGATGAAAAGTATCGAACAGTTATAATATAGATTCACTGTTTGAAATTTTTGGAAGTAAATGTTTGTCATATATACTTTTTTAACTATCGAATAATTTACTACAATTTCTGTGAAACGTGAATAAAATTGTTTGTTGATCATTATAGTTACATGAATTAAAACGTTTGTTGATAATTTTTAATTCGGATCTAGCGTGGAGCGGATTCTTGCAGAAGCTGAATTTTTAAATCTGGTAACATGATAGTCTAGTGATAGTAACACAATCAATTTAATTCATGTATCACCTAAAAGCATCAACCAAAACAATTCATTTTTACAAAATACCAATAGGAAGTAAAACGGCCTGCCAATAAAATTGAAATATAACAATCTTCATTATTCATAGAAAAATATTTAGTATGGAAAGTTAATTTGCTATATTTTCAGACAAACGAAAGTCCATTTTTATTACCAACAACGTTTCATAGGAAAATTTTGACAGTCATTTCAAATATATTCATTGAAATTTTATTCCCAAACTTACTTTTAGAAAGTGAATTTGATGTTTCAATATAATTCAACAGTCATATAAATAACTAATATTTTATTCAAAGGTCAAAATTATATGCGGAATTGAAACCTTTGATGAATTTACTCGAATAATACATTCCATTGACTGTTGAATAAAAATGTTTGTTCATTGCTGAGTTGATTATTTTTCAGCATAATATATAGTAAATTGGCGTTCCATTTTCCAATACTCTGAAACAATATTTTTCTTCGGAATCAATAAAAGCTTCAATTATTTCATTTGTCTCTTTTATTCAAGTAACAATTTTATTCATGTACCATTTTAAATCAAGTGTCATGTAAAGTACAACAAATTTTGCGAGCAATCGTTTTTAATGTGTCGAACAAATGCATGAATCAATTAAATTGAAACAAATAAATAGTTGATGAATAAATTGAGGAATGAATATTTGTAACAATAAAAAGTAAAACGGCATTCCATAGAGCCGTATCGACAAAAGAACTTTTATGAGTCTTGTTACATATATAACATTTGCAATTATGTAACATTCAAAGACATTACGCTCTGTATAGCATTTGATTGTTCAGATGTTTTAGTGATAGACTGTGGCAAATGTCAGAATCATTATTATCAATATTTAGTGATATTCCAATGCCAATAACTTACCTTATTAGACTGTTATTTTTGAATTCTACAGCAATAGGCGGTATATGCACAGAATCAGAAATATTTCGTAAAATCTTGTTTAGTGTTCCATTTATAATATCTCCAATAAAATCTCCATACTTTTGGTTTTGATAAGTATCTAAAAAAATCAATTTTTCACTGAAACTATTCAACATTTGTTTATTTTCTGCAGTTATCAAAATTCAAAAAAAATACCTATCAGATATGATTACTGATTTCAGTTGATTTTTACATTTCCATAAAGACAAATAAAGCACTATAATAAGGTGAAGGATTATTAATGAAGAATGAATCAACTGCAATAACCTAAAGTTAACTTTAGAGAAGGGATAAAATAAATGAAACTTCGTTTTGTGTAAATCCTGTTAAAGTAGCGATTGACATTTCTGTTTTCTGTTTTTCTGTTTTCTGAAGAGGTAATATCACCTCCAACTTTTTTGCTGAAAGATATTTTTTTTCCAAAAAGAGGTACGTTACAATTCAATATTTGATATTTGATTTGAGTTACGAAGATCCAAATTCATATATTTCCCGCTTGAAATTTCGCCTTTTGTTTTTTCAATTTCTCTGCTTGACTTCTAAAACTCATTTCGTGAAATTGCTACTTCGAAAATCTCACCTCTGTAATCTTCTGGAACCATAGCAGTCACTCCGAACACTAAAAGTCCCAACCACATCCATACTTTAAAAGTCATATTTATCCCGTTCACAAAAGTTAGTTGAGTTGAGAAGATATTCTGATATCTATTGAGGTTCGCAACTTCAGAAATTTATATTTATTCACCTACCAAGATATTGTTTTTGATAAGAGAAACGAGTATTAGAAAAATATAAATGGCACCTGGAAACAAAGTGATATCTATTGAAGTGTTTTCACTGGTAGTTATCTTGAATATCATGAATACAATATTCTGATATCCTGAGGACGCAATTAGAAATGAAACTTTTGAATAATATCATAGAGATACTTTGCCGTTGCAGAAAATATACGTCCAGAAATCATTATTTCTTCTCAAACGGCTTTTCTAAAAATGGTATACTACCTTTTTCATGGCATTTTCAACAGGCAGGTAACTATAAACAATTCGAAGTGCTTTTCCATGGAAACAATAATAAATACTTTTCGAAATAATTGATCCACCCCAGAAGATGATATATTGAGTGGGTGAAAAAAAAATTTTCGTTGTTCTATAATCAGACACACTGAAAAATAGTAATTTCTTGAACCTGTCGTCTTATTAGTGTGAACTGGCATTGTCGACGACAACGATGGAGCCAAATGATGGCTATGAATAGGAATTCGATGACACATTGTTTTTTTTTTGATAGTTTGAGTATTTTTGAGTTATATTAGATTTTATCGGTAGCGATAAGAAAATGGGAATTATTATTCATTCATTAATGTTGGTTCCTCGATAAAAGTAAAAATAGTTAAATGTGGGTTAGGTTCGGTTGTGTCCAACCACGCAATCCGCAAGGGTTTATTGAGGTTCGCACCTATTCACACTTGATCAAATAAACCCAGCTTCTTAACGAAGTGTAAAGAGAAATGAAAATTTCTATGTTTTATACCACTTTTAATTGTTACTAACGTTACTGTAGTTTCGTCCTATATGGACATTTTCAAACTTACACAATAAACAAGTTTATATAATAAACAAGTTTATTGTGTAAGTCTACATCTATCAATTTATTCTTAACGAAGTTGCTGTTTGAAATATTATTGGAATGTAAGAGTGTTTAAATGGAAGTTCGGTGTATTATCCCTAAATGAAGTTCATATTAGTATTACTTGTTATATGAATTAACTTGTAATTTGCTATCAAAGTTTTAAATTTTTATAATACATTCATTTTCATTATGTGAATTCTTCTCGCATAAATACGCAAAAATTGTTTATCTGTTTTCGCTGCGAGCAATATTTTCCTCTCACAGTGGCGGATTCAGCCAGGTGGCATGGAGGAACCCCTCTTGGATGCAGAAAATGGTTGATTATGGAGCCTAAATCAGTCCTACACTCTTGCTGATTACCAAAACGCAACCGATAACTATATCCCTGCATGGAATGAACAAAATATTTTACGCCAAGTACAATAGTTACATTACAATGTTTGTAATGTACCTGGTGTACCTTCTTTTCAAAAAATATAGTGAAAAAAATTTTTTTCATATATAGTCAGTGGGTATACTTGGAGACTGGCGGACCTGCGGAAAAATTCAGTTTTAAATGAAGGATTCTTCTGTTATTCATATATAACCAATAGGCATCTTTAAGCTTATGAGAAATTCTCTGAGAACGTCCATAAATAAGTCTCAAGCACGAATTTTGTACTTTTTGAATATTACGTTTATACTGATCGCTTAAATGTGGTCCATAAACAGTATTAGCATAATTAAAATGTGATAAACTAGTACTTCACATATTACTAATTTCAATTTTAGTGGAAGATACTGCCTAACTCCATATATCAATTCTAAAGAAGAATATGCACGTCGTATTGAGTTATTCAATTTTTTTTCGAATCTGAGAATGTGGTCAAGGATAACTCCAAGATTTTTCGCTTCTTCCATGAACTCGATATCCACGCCATTGATTGATATGTTTAGGTACTCTTAAATATCAGATCGTTTAGAGTAAACAGTGTTCTGTTGCAACCCTATAAAAATTATCCAAGTCTTCATTGAATATCGTACAAGAATCATTTACATCTAGAGGGGGGAAACTGTAATAAATTTGGTTGTCATCCGCATAAAAATCCACCTTGCAGTGACTCAAATTTTTGATATGATTCGAGGAGTAAAGAGCAAACAGATTCGGCCCAAGTATAGAGCCTTGTGGCACCCGCGTTGAAGAGATAGGGGAGATGAAAAAGTTCCATCAAATGTACCTCTTTGACTTCTTCCATTAAGATAATTGACAGGCAAGGTGATGGCTGAAGTTGACAGACCAACGTAATGGTAAATTGATATCAATAAATCGTGGTTTATGGTGTCAAAGGCTCTGCTAAAGTCAAGAAGTACCAGAGCTGAACAATGTCTTCTATCTGAAGCTCTGGCAATGTGATCTACAACATGTAGCAATGCTGTAGTGCAACTGAATCCCTTCCGAAACCCAGACTGAACCGATGGTAAAATGTTGAATTCTGAAATGTGCTGCAGACAATGTACTTCTATGGCTTTCTCTAGTATTTATTTATGCTGTTAGCGATACAACTGCCGCAATAGATTTCCAATTCTTGGAACATACTTGCAGATCGGTTTTGGGCTGTTTGACCACTCGTCAGTGCAAGCTAGTGTCTATCATCAACATAAGGTCGATGATTTCCGATACTTAAACATCGAATTCCTCCAGAGTATCATTCCTCGAAGAAGGCTGAAGCGAACAACAAACAGCAGGTTTTTCATCGCCCCATCTGCCTGTGAACGAGGATAACCAACCGCATATCCGAAATTTGTCCAATTCCTCGTATAAGGAAAGAAAACTTTCCACATATAGTCAGTAGGCATAGCCAGGAGAGTAGTAGTAGGAGAGTATTCAGTTATAAATGACCAAAAAGAGGATATTCTTGGATCAATATTGTCAACTCCTCAAGATCAAGAAATTTCAGTAGTAAGAGAACCTCTGTATTTATAAAATCAACATAACGCTGGTGATACCTCAAGCTCATCTAGGATTTCGGAAGATTCACTGAACACCAGAAACCTCAAGACCATTTCCAAAGGCGACACACAGGAAGTATACACGTCATTGTCGTCAACCACGGACAAGTGAAATTCTAACTTAAACTCTTTTCATGATATATATTCAAAGTTTAATTCTGGTAATGTATCAGTTGCGGTTTTTTTGTGATCTTTCTAAGGCGTTTGATTGCGTTGATCATAAGATCTTGCTAAGAAAAATTCACCAATACGGCTGCAGAGAAATAAGGCTCATATGGTTTGAATCTTACCTTCCAGGACGGAATGAAATGGTAAGAACAACAGGACTTTCAGAAAAAAAAGAAATTTTGTGTGGTGTTCCTCAAGGATTAGTTTTAGGACCTATCTCATTCTTATTATATGTTCTTTGACATTGCAAATTTGAGCATTTCTGTAAATTTCACTCTTTTCGCTGGTGACACGACGATATTGTGGGACAACAAAAACTCAAATAATTTACACAATGCAATATCTACTGATATGAAAAAATCAAGGAGTGGTGTGATGCTAATTTTCTATCCTTCAATATAACTAAAACAAATATTTTATCAGTCAAATGTGCTCTTTGCTGCCAGTACGGTGTATTATGCCCTCGTTGAACCCCACCTACGTTCTGGAATACCGTTTTGGGGAGTATACAGTTCTCCAGCAGTTCTGTCTGTATTAGTACCGCAGAAACGGGCTATCAGGTATATGTATAAGATGAAACCTCGTGAATCGTGCAGACACAAATTCGTTGAGCAAAAGATTTTAACAGTGATTGCTTTGTTTATTTTGAAATCAGTTTGCCTCATTTACAGAAATATCTCTCTATTTGAGGCTTCATGCCATTCTTATAGCACCTGTTCCACCGGAGTCAAGATATTTAATCACTTGCCCTCAGATATAAGACAGGTAAATTTGACCAACAAAATGTTCAGAATAAGATTAAAAATATTGTTGGTTGATAGACCCTATTATAATTTGCAAGAGATCCATAATGATAAATTTACGTGACAAAATGTGCATATTTGAATTTAGATTGTATAAGATTTTTGTTTATATGCTTCTTTGGATATAAATGTTTGATTGTCTGGTGCAATGGGTGTGTTTATTTATGTAATATTATATATAAGTATATTTGTTTATATGTGTATTATATAAGTGTTGATAATATTTTTAACAAATATGTACACTAAAATGTTGATACAAAATTTCGGAGTTGATTTATGGCGTATGTTCTAACTTTACTTTTTTGTAGGTGTTTTTATATTCAGATTTTATATTTCTATACTTACATTTGTATTTATTTTTCACAAGCTTGTGCACAAGATTTATTCTTAATGACAATAAAGTATATTATTATCAGAAAAAAGGCAACAGATGAAAGAAAAACCTAGTAGAGGAAAAACAAGATAGGAAACAAAGTAGTGACAGTGAAGCAGAGAACGCTTCGCCCAAAGATTTCACTATTTTTTCGACTGATCAATACCGTAGATTGCTGAGGAGAGTGGTGTGATGACTGGTACCTAGAACCTTCCGAATTATTTTTTACTTTTCAGTACATTTTGCGATTGAACTCAATTTTTTTTTATTTCATTATGATCAAGTCAATCTTTCCAATAGTTACTTCGCTTGCTCAGATCCATTGCGGTAAATAATGAATGCTTTCAAATATCAAATTTCAGGCTATTCACCTTCTTCTAATGGCCGGTCCTGCACTAATTCCTGGGGCTTCAGAAATATCTGGCATTTGGTAAAAATGAGTCTAGTTTTCATCACACATTTTTATTTCTAATAAACGTATTACAAAATCATTGAACAATGTTCTGATTCTGCTGAACATATAAATGAAAATATGATTTTATTTCAGTTCATATTGTTTCGTCAATAACGAAGGCGTCAATCTGCCAATGCAATATTTTTCAGTGATGTTTCGATAAGTTCATTCTTTGGTGCCAATGCACTATTCATAACGTTCTCAACAATGGAGCTAAGAATACTGGAGATTAATTCAGAACTATCCCTGATGAAGTCGCAGAAATTATCGTTGAGAATAGTGTTCAGGAGGGAGTTGAACTCGGGATTATCGATCAATCCATTCAAGTTGAACTGAAAATATATAAATATCATTAATATTCACTGGGTAAATCACAAAAATAACATTCATAAGTCAATCTGTCGATATGAACATCATTATTTCTCAAACTGAATTATTCTGGAAGGCATTGCTACGATATATTCAAGAAATTTATAATCGTTTGGTGAAAGACGTCGTTATGAGTGAAAAATAGGCTTGTAGTCTATGAATTCCACACACAACATCCTGAGAAGCTAAGCAAGTGAGCTGGAATTTTCAGTTTTTATTCTACCAAGAAAGCTTCCAGGCGGAATGTCATAGTCTCATATTGGCAGACACTGACGAACAAAGAAATTTTCATGAAGAGATTGGTCCCAAATCACCACCACTCATGTTTGCAGTTTGTCAATATTTATCACTTTACCTAGCGAATTGAACTGGGAAGTGACCCGCAATATCAACCGATTCGAGTCCATTAGATTTATGTGTATAGAAGCAGGAATGTACTAATTCGAACGCTTGTTAAATTAATGTTTTTCACCGCCTCTCATCCTTTGTGTGGAGTAAAAGCTTTTTTAAATAACACACAATCACCACAGAAGAATCCTTAAGGCGCTCTAAGAGCGGTGGCTGTGCGAAAGTAGCGATTCACGTTGAATTAGAGTCGCTGGAGATTAAATCCATTCGGAAAAACGTTCTCAGAAAGTTTATTCCACATAAACTCAGTTTTCCAAATGAAAGAGTTCTTAAACAGTGAAGTTCGAGGAGTACTGAGTTGAAATTCAAAACGATGAGCAGCCACAATAGGCGCGTACTTCTGATATGTACCGCTCTCAGTGGAATCAAATGTGCCAAGTCAACCTTTTTTCGATGTTCACAACTAGCAAGGTTGCAAGTAATCCACCAGCTTCAGGGCATGCTTAGGGAAAGAGCTCCATAGATGAGAACAATACACCAAAGAAGGTCAGACCTGGGGTTTATGAAGCATCAGAAGTTGCTGAATTACTTTAACAGAGTTCTTCTAAGATGAGGCTATTTTTCCTAGAAAAATAGTATCACAAGAATTTTGCTCGACTGGAAGATGTTTACAAAAATCAGCTAATAATTTCAGTGTCTATTCAATGTATTCATTCGCTTCCTGGAAAGTATAACCATGGAATTCTAAAAATTCCATTCAACACATCTGAGCTTCCAAAGAAATCCTGATATTATTAAACCTTTCGGAATTTGGTCAAGTAGTAGGTATGTATTAAGAAATATTCTGATAATAGACAGAGGGCTTCCTGGCAAATAATTAATAAACAGCGCGGTAAAAACAATAATGTCAACAAAAATAACATATTACCTGACGATTT